>RJWT010049933.1:0-10927 GCA_004365215.1 Cuniculus paca | reverse complement strand
CATGTATTTATTGGCCACTTGTACCACTTCTGAGAAGTGCCTATACATGTCACTTGTCTATTTTTTGATTGGGTCTTTTATTTTGGGGGGTTAGTGTTTTGAGTTCTTTATATATTTTAGATCTCTCTCTGAGCAATAGCTGGCAAATTTTTTTCTCATTCCTTAGGTGGTTTTTTTACTGTCTTGGTTCATTCCTTTCTTGTGCAGAAGCTATATAATTTGATATATTTCCATTTGTTGATTCTTTGTCCTGCTTCTTATGCCATTGGTACTCTGTTCAGAAAGTTCTTGCTTACGACGTCTTCAAAAGTTTTACCTACTTTATCTCCCAGCAGATTGTTTCTGTTTTAACAGTTAGATTTTGATCCATTTGATGTTAGTTTAGCACATGTTGAGACATACGGGTCTAGATTCAATCTTCAGTGTGTGGATAGCCAATTTCCCAGAACCGTTTATTAAAGAGGCTGTCTTTCCTCCCATGTGTGTGTTTGGACAGTTAGTCAAAGATCAAATAGCTGCATGTGCCTGGAATTACTTCTACATTCTCTATTCTGTTCCATTTCTATCAAGTCTTTCTTACAGTGAGGGAATTGCCCAGAACAAATGCTCAGCATTGTGGTGTTGTTTGTTAGTATTATTTATCTGTTTGTTTTTTTTAAATGAACGGTAGAATTTTATGGAGAAATCTTTGTATCAACATGGGGTTGCCAAAATTCAAGAATTACTTGCTAACAATGGTTTTGCTTGAATTCTTCTTTTAATACAGCAGGAATATCAAGTTGCAAATGCTTACCAAAAGACTAAGAAAATCCTCAGTAAGAGAAAAAAAGAACTGTGGATAACTTTCTTTGAAATAATTCATAGTAATGAATAAACATTGCTTTCCTGGATATTCTGCCATTATTTTGGCCCTTCCTCACACGTTACCACTAGAATCTTTAGGAGCTTGCTCCTGCCAACATAAACATTGTGTGAAAACTCTACAAACAGAGCTGGGAAGAATAAACCAATGACCTCTGAATGACTTCTCGGTAGCTTTGCAAGACGAAGGCCTAATTTGACATGTGGAATTGGTGGTTTGACCAGCCTTGGCTGATGCTGGGTCCACATGTAAAGAGACGTGGTGGCTCCCTCCCCCGGTCACCAGCCCAGTCTCATGCGTGGTGAGTCACTGTGGCAGAAGGGTGCCTACTTCCTGGTTGTATTGACTCACTCAGTGAGCAGGAGAGGATTCTCATTCGAGTTGTGGTCCTGAGCTACATGACAGACCACAGTGAGATAAATAGCTTCACCAAAATGCAACCAAATCCCTCAAGTAAGGAGAGAACAGGGTGGATATGATCAAATTCACCAGTGATTTGGGTTGGCAAAGTTCTATGGAGTTCTAACATTAGCTCTGGGCACATAAATTGTATTTTAATTTATCTTTCTTATATCGGATAGATAATTTGCTGAATCTGAAGTACATTTTCAGGAAATTCTATAGGAGTTTACATGCTATTCACTGTAAAGAATTAATTAGCATTCAGAGTCCGCTTGGATCTGAATCAAATGTCTCAATCTGCTGCAGAACATAGGTGACTCAATAGCATCTTCTACCCTACACATATCCACCTTCAGTTTCCTTCACAAGTGGTGTGTTTTTATTTGAAGTTAGTAATCCAAGGTTTTAAGCTTCACTTATATAACACTATCATTTAATGGAACTAAACTGCAACATGCACTAGTGATTTGGCTAATTACTAAATTACTAAGAAGTTTTTATAGGCAAAATCCTAGAAATATCTTAGTCGATAAATAACAAAAAGAATGCATGAGAAATGTCAGAACACTATGTTCTTCGTTCCTTCATATGAGCACCTGGGGTTCATCTCAGAATCTAAAGTGATTTATTTGCTTAGAATGTTCAGAGACCTATGGTTTCAGGTACCATTCAATTCGACCTACCCTCGAAGCTGCTGCCCCCATTTCTCATCCTATAATGCTTATGCATCTCACCTTCCCACTTAATTTCCTATTGTTTTACATCACTATATCCTTGAATAGCAAAGTTACAAGTAAACTTGTAGAGTCACAAGTGTCCTTGAGGAGTAAAGAGTAAAGTTGCCATCACTATTCTCTGCTCAGTGCCTACTCTGTAAAGCGGGTAAGTCAAGGACAGGCTTATTGGGGCTGGTATCTTTGATCTTTAGTTTTCAAAGCTGATTATGTTCTGGTTAGGTCTTATTTTTCAGGGAAACAGAGAATTAACCTAAGTAAATATTCCCACAGACTGTTAGGATGTTTATTCTTTGTTCTCTTAAATTTTGCTCATTATTTAAAGTCTGTGTCACTTTATTATGCTCATAACACTACTTTCTCTAGTCATCCATGGCTCTTCTCCTTGGGCTTCTTCTCTGATGATTTCTGTGTGCCTGTGCTTCATTTTGGTCTCCCACTTCTGTCTACTCCTCAAATGGTGATTGTGTCCCAAGGTTCTATCCTGTTTCCTTCCCTTCTCAATCTGTAGTCACAGAAGTCATCTGTACTCATGCAGTGTCATGTCTTTCAGAAACTCTCCAGGTTCATAATCTAGACATCTCTTAGATGAACATACCCAGAAGATCCACACCAATCTCAACCACTGAAAGTTAAAAACGTGAGTGTCTAGCTTAGCCTCTACCTAATTCAGCTGCCCTCCTAAATTTCTGTGTTATGTTAATGGCCAAGTTCTCCAGCCAATCAATCTCCCTTTCCCTAGTCAATTTTTTCAAATAAAGACAGTGTCAACTCTTTGAATTCTATCTCTTTAATAACTTATATATTTTTAAGCTTCAGCGTTTCTATTACTCAGGAAAAGCACCTGACATGCACAACTTAAATGAGAAAAGATTCATTTTGGCTCATGGTTTCAGAGGTTTTTGTCTAGGGTCAGCTGACTAAGCATCCCTGGTTCCAAAGCCCACTCCGGCAGAAGGGCATGGTGAAGGAAAATTGCTTAACTCATGACCCCCAGGCAGGAGAGAGGAGAGGGAGAAAGTGAGCCTAAGCTGAAGAAGAAGGTGCATCCCTCCCGGGCAGAATACACCCTTTCAGATTATAGCCCCAGTGTTCTGGTTGACACATTGTGTCAACTTGAGCAATTTAGAAATTTAACTGAGAGACTCAGCAGGGAGCCACGGTTCTTACTTTGTAAGTATCCTCATCTTGTACAAAGGAAGGCAAGGAGATTTTATGAGTGCTACACCCACCCTGAAAGGGTGGGGTGGGGTGGCCTGTGTACCATATAAGGGAGGAGAAGAAGTTTGTTTTTTTCTCTCTTTTTCTCTGGCTGCTGCCTTGGAAGTGTTGCCCCAGTGCCATGCCACCCTGCCTTGAAGATTTGTTTCAGTTCTTCTGAGTGTCCACCTACCAGTGAAAACATAGGCCACATGGTATACCTACAATTAGATTTCTGTGAAATCATCGAAGTGTTTTGCATAGTAGCTACTCCCATTTCACATTCTTATCAGCAATGGACAAGTGCTGTAATTTCACCATATCCTTACCTGTACTTGTTATTTCTTTCATTGTGTCATTCTTGTCAACGTGTAGTTGTACTTAATTGTGGTTTTTATTTTTTTATTTTTTATTTTTTTTAGAGACAGTGTCTCACTATGTAGTTAAGGCTGGCCTTGAACTTGCTATGTCACCCAGGCTGGTGATCCTTTACCTCAGCCTCCCAAGTGCTGGAATTACAGATGTGGTCCACCACATCCAGCCAGTTTTGATTTTCATTTCCCTAATCACTGATTCTGAGCATTTCTCAGGTTTTGTTACCATTGGTATATCTTCTTTCAAGAATTGATTATTAAATTATTTGTCAACATTTTAATTGAATTGTCTTTTGTGGTCGAGTTGGGGAATTTTTCTGTTTTCTGGAGTTCTAGACCTTTACAAGATACATAATTTGCAAGCCCTTTGCCTTCCATTCTGTAAATTCTTTATTTCACTTTTTTGACCATGTTCTATTGTGCATAAAAGTTTTTAATTTTGATGAATCCAATTTTGATGAATTCAACTTATCTGTTTTTATTGTTTTTGATTTGTGATTTTGTTGTGCTATCTATGAATGTATTGCCAAATTTAAGGAATGAAGATTTACTCCTATGTTTCCCTTTAAGAGTTTTATCTTTCTTCACTTAGAGCATGTTCCTAAGTTAATTTTTGTGTATGGCATGAGGCAGAGGGTCAGTTTCATTCTTTTGCATATGTATTCACAGTTGTCCTAGCACCATTTGTTGAAGAGATATATTTTTTTTCTTACTTGGTAAATGTATTAGTCAGTTTTTCATTGCTGTAATGAAAAACTGAGAAAGTGGGTACATCATGGCAAGTGAACATGGCAGTGCAAATCTGCTTGCCTCATTGCCAAAAAGTGGAAAGGAAGAAGAAGGGGTTGGAGACTCCACTAGCAATTCCCTTAATAACCTAAAGACATTCCACTAGGTCCCACCTCTTAAAGGCCCTGCCACCTCCCAATAGCACCATGAGTGAGGGACCAAGCCTTTGAAACATAAGCCTTCAGGAGACATTCAGATTCCAAACCATAGCAGCATCCTTGTAAAATTCAATGGAGCATCATTGTATGTGTTTACTACTGGCCTATTAATTTGATTCCATTGATCTTTTTGTCTCTTTATGCAATTTCTATTCTTCCCTGGCTACTGTAGCTTTTTTAAGTTTTAAAATCAGGATGTATGAATTGTTTTGTTATTTTTCAAGATTATGTTAATATTTGGGGCCCCTGGCCAATCCATATGAATTTGAGGACAGGGTTTTACTCTTTTGTAAAAAGGATATTGACATTTTGGTAGAGATTTCATCGAGTCTAGAGATAGCATTAAAAGAAAAACTTGACGAGTTAACAGAGTTTACTTGATTAAAAACAATTAAAATGTTGTGAAGCACTTAGACAAGAAGGCTAAGAGTTGTGGGCAGTAAGGACCTATATAGACAGAACATGGAAGTAATAGAGAAGTAGCCTGATGGACCAGAACTAGGAGTCTATCTTACTTGGAGTTAATTCAGTCAGTTGGTTCCCATGACTGTCTAAAGCTCATCTCCTGGTGATTGACTGAGTCCTGGCTGCTTCCCCAAACTAGACCCCACGTTGGGTTCCAGTATGTTAGGGTACTGAGTTAGATTGCAGTTTATTATGTAAGAATCTAAAGACAAAGACAGCCTGAAGACAATGGCCTTCTTAACAATGGCTTTGAGAAGTATTGCCATTTCATTTATAAGTCTCCAGACCAAGAATCTTGGGATATCATTTCACTTAGTTTGAAATTATTAAGTTTCTTTAATGATTTGTAGCTTTAGGTACATAAATTTTTAACCTAATTGGTTGAATTTATTCCTAGATCTTTTATTATTTTCGCATGTATGCTTTTGTAAATGGCATTCTTTTCCTAATTTCCTTTTCAGGTTGCTAGTTACCGGTGTATAGAAACAGCTGAATTTTGTGTGTTGATCTTGTATCTGTGACATTGATAAACTTATTTACTAGTTCTAAGATCTTTATTTTTTGGAAGATCCTTTGGATTGTTTTTACAGGATCATGCCATTTGTGAGCAAAAATAATTTTACTTCTTTCTAATCTATAAGCATTTCATTCTTTCTGGAATTTCCTATACAATTCTGAAATTCATTCTAGAATTTCCCATACAACGCTGAAAGCCAGTAGTGAAAGGGGAACATCTTTGTGTCTTCTTCCTCATTGTAAAGCACTCTATATTTCAATATTGAATGTTAAGTTATTTATGGATTTAGGAATTTCCCTCCTGTTTTTAGGTATTTTATCAAGCAAGTGTATTGGAATTTGTCAGGTTTTTCTGTGTCAGTTGAGATGATCATGTGATTTGTTTCTTTCATTCTATTATTATAATCTATTACATCAATAGCTTTTTATGTTAATCTATCATTGCATTTTGAGGATATATCACACTTGATCATAGTGTATAATTCTTTAACATGCTCCTGGATTCAATTTCCTGGTATTTGTTGAGAATTTTGAATCTATGTTTAAAAGAGATATTTGCCTATTGTTTTCTTATGGTGTCTTTTTCTGGCTTTGGTATCAGGGTAAAACCAATCTCATATCATTTGTTAAGAAGTATTCTTTCCAGCTTTTGTGGAAGAGTTTCAGATAGATGGGTGTTACTTTTAAAATGTCTCAGAATTCACCAGTGAATATATTGTAACTGATTCGATCTCTTTGATTGTTATAGAGTTGCTCATATT
This sequence comes from Cuniculus paca, assembly GCA_004365215.1. NCBI lineage: Eukaryota > Metazoa > Chordata > Mammalia > Rodentia > Cuniculidae > Cuniculus > Cuniculus paca. The sequence goes on along the minus strand of RJWT010049933.1, from coordinate 4,666 downwards.
TTCTATTCTTTATTTTGGGTAATTTGTATGTTTCTAGAAATTTTTCCTAATTTAGGTTATGTAATTTGTCAGAGAATAATTCATAATATTATTTTATGGTCCTTTTTATTTAAGTTTATTTAATAAGTTTACTTATATTATTATATTGGGTATGTTTATTGTATAATTACTGTATTACAAATTAGGTTACATAATGACCAGATTCATTATAGGGAATTTGTATCTGTACATGATATGTATAATTTCCTCTTCTTCCCCCACCCCATTCCCATCTCCTCTTTCCAAATCCCTTTCCCTCCCTGTTTTACAAAGCTCAGTTATCATTTTATCCTTCTTTTCTCATTTTTTCCCCTTTCTTCCTTTCCCCTCCCCCTCCCTATTTCTCTTTTCCTTTTGAACAGTGTCTGCCTATTTCACAATATCTTTTATACATTTATCCTCTTATTTAGGCTAGTATAATGTTCTCCTTTCATTTCTATTTATTTGAGTGTTCTTACTCTTTTTCTGTCAAATTTGTGAAATCTTGAGGGTTTTTTTTTTCTTTTTAATGTTCTTTCTCTTTCTTTTTCTCTGTTCTCCTGCGCTTCTTCTGTGGCATGTGTTTTGGTACTCTTGTTCATATGTCTTAGATCTCTTAGGTTTTGTTCATTTTCTTTATTCTTTCTTTTCATAAGACCTAATGTTACAGTTTAGATCTTGAATATCTTTCAAAGACCATGTGTTGAAGGCTTGATCTGGTCCGTGGCATGCTTGGGATGTGATGGAACCTCTAGGAGGTGGGACATAGTATAAGAAAGATAGGTCACTAGAAGCATGCACATGAAGGGGATATTGCAGCACCAGCCCCTCAACTCCTCTCTCTGTTTCCTGGCCACCATAGTGTGAACAGGTTTGGATTTGGATTTTTTTTTTTACCATGAGCTTACATAGGCCTAAAGGTAACAGGACTAGCCATCTATGTACTGAACCGTCTGAATCTCTGAGCCAACCTTCTCTCTTTTTAAATTGATGGTTTCAGGTGTTTTTGTACAGTAACACAAAGTTAATTTAAATGTCTATCTTCGAGTTCATGGACTCTTTATTTGATATACTAAAATCTTATATTGAAATCCCTAGTAAATTTTGTATTTCAATTATTGTACCTTTAGACTGCAGATTTTTACCTGGTTCCTTTCTATAATTTTTGTCTCCATTAATACATACCTTTTGTGTTTACATCATTAGTGTAGTTTAATTTTTTTGTTCATGGTTTTCTTTAGAATCCTTGAGCATATTTATGACAGTTGGTTTAAGTCTTTTTTTGTAAGTCAAATGCCTGCATCTTTTTAGAGATGATTTCAGTATTAGCTTTCCATCTCTATAACAGATACTATGGATAACTTATAAAGAGGAAGAGAGTTATTTTGCCTTATAGTCTTAAAGGTTTCAGCCCATGATCAGCAGGCCCTCTTGCTTTGGGCAGGCAGCACACTGAGACTAGAGCAAAGGGCAAAGCAAAACTGCTCAGCTCATGGCCAGGAAGTAAAAGGGAGAAAGCAGAAGATATGAGGATCCCCAATCTCTTTCAATGGCACATTCTGAATAAACCTCATCTCTTAAATTTTCTACCACTTCCCAGTAATGCTCAGCTGGGGACCCAACATATGAACACACAGGCCTTTGACAGGCACTTCTGATTGAAAGATAGCAACTTTTCTCCCATGAATGAGTTATAGTTTACTATTTCTTATTTTGCTTTTTGGGGTTTCTTTTGGTTAAATAATGGGAATTTGGAATTTTATAATGTGGCAATTCTGAAAATCAGATGTTTTTTCTGTTTCCAAGGTTTGCTTCTATTGCTTTTTGAGGATTATAGTTGTCTGCTTGTTTAGTGACTTTTACAAGCTGTTTTTGCAATGGTTTGATGTGTGTGGTTTCCGAATCTCTATTCTGTTATCTCTGTAGTCAGTCAGTGACCTTTCTTAATTCTAAAACCTCCTACCCCTACCCCATCAAGCAAAAGATGAAAGAAAGAAAAAGAAAATAACAATGAAAATGCCTCCCTCAGATGTTGCATCTTGACTCTGATCTGGAGTACTCCTTCAGTGCTAAGTTATGTCATTTACCATGTGTAGCTTCAGAAGTCTATGTGCAACTAGCTTTTATCATGCAAATGTTTGGCAGCGATTTCTTTGATAATCCAGGAACAAAAAGCAAATGAAAACAAAGGAGAGATAAGAATCACAAACCTCTCCTAGAATGTATATATTAATTCTAAGCTTTGGAATAAGCTTTGTTTAACTTAACCGGGCAATTTACAAGTCTGCCTTAGCCTTTCTTTCCTGCTTTGACAGAGCCTAGAGATCAGCCACAGGTGAAAGTTTAGGATCTTCTCAGGTTTGTTCATTCTTTCTTTCCTTCTCTCTTTCTCTTGAGACAGGGTCTTACTTTGTAGTGAGACTGGCCTTGAACTCACTGTGTAGCCCAGGCTGGCCTCAAACTCACAGTGATCTTCCTGCCTCAGCCTCCTGAGTGCTGGGATTACAGGGATGCACCACCACACTAGACTTCTCAGGTCTTTTCTTTTTTTGGGGGGGGTGGGGGGTACCTGGAATCAAACTCAGGACCTCAAGCCTGCCAGGCAGGTGCTGCGCCACTGAGCTAAATCCCCAGCCCTTCTTGGGTCTTTTCTGAACATGAATCTTGCCTTAAACATTGAAGTTTTTGAAATCTCACAGTATCTATAGGTGCTTTTGCATGTCTTCATTTCTCAGAACAAACTCTCTCCCCATCATTTCTCAAGTTTTTTATGCTTCCACAATAATCCTTTGACCTAAGTGATTGTGGATTATTCATCAGTCCTACAATATTTGTGAGAAATTCCTGCTGCTTTTCTGCTCTGAGTTCCAACTTAGGCAAAACACAGACTATCACCATTCATCAGTCCTCAGGCCGCCCCAAGGTAGACTACAATAGACACATACAATTCTTTTGAGAAGGTCTGCTCTGTTCTTTCCTAACTCAAGGATCAGTGTCCCATAGGGAAAAATAGGAGCTGTGTTCAAGATTGCTAGAGCCTGGTCAGGGTTGTTCAAGGGCAAATAAAAAAGCCCTGAAACTGTCCTTCTATTTTAGAGTTGAAATTTTTTTTTGATTCAGCATTTGTTTGGTTACAAGAAATCTTTGACAATTTCCAGAGTTCTAGAAAAAGCAATATTGACAATTTTCGCTTAATTTTTCAGTATCTCTGTGGAGGGACAGACACTGGAGCTGACTATGTGACTTTCTGCCAACACTACTTCAGGTAATTTTACTGGGTTCTTTGCAGTGTTCTAGGGTAGAGTATACTACACTAATATTCACACCTCTCCACATGCTCAACCCTTTCTAAGCTATCACTGACTATCTAGTATTACATCAGCATTCCACCATGAATAACCAAGAATCCAGATTAAATACAAAATGGAAACATTTCAATCGGAGATCATCCAAAGGAGCTAGGAGCGAAGCCTCAGGGTCTTATCTTAGATACCTAGAAATTTTGGTCACCAGAAGACTTGCTTTAAAACTTAATAAAGAACAAAAGAATGGCAGATGTAGCCCTAGAAATGTAAGGAGTAATGGAAATAGCAAATATATTAGTTAAAATAAATAATAAATACTGTCTACAAATAGTAAAATAGTATTTTTCTGGGTTTAACAAATAAAATACCTGAAAACCCTTGTACAAAACTCAAGAGTTAAATTCATGAAGTCGAAGTGTGTTAAATTCTTTATACTGCCCAGGAATTAGAAAAGGTATTGATTTATAGCTGATGGTAGTAAATCAAAGAAAAATTTTGTATGAAAAGGTGAGCCACAGCATTAACAATTTTCACGATCCACGTATGTGCCAAAGGACTCATAGTGAGCATACAGACAAGGGCTTAGAAATCAATAAGAAAAAGACAGGCAATCTAACAAAAGAAGGGTGAAAGACTTGAACAAGTATTTCACAAAAGAGGATACCCAAATAGCAAAAAGACATATAAATGGATTTTTGTCATCCTGGAAATTCAAATTATATCCACAATGTGATACTTCTACATATGCACCAGAATATGTATTAAAAAGAAAGTTGAAGGAAGAAAAGAACACAAAAAATACAACCGAAAAATCAAATGTTAAAAAAAAAAATCAAATGTTGAAAAATGAGGATCAAATAAACTTTCACTTTTAGTAGGCATGGACACTGTTGAAACAAAAAAAACTAGCAGTTTATATTAATTCCCTGGTACAATAATACAATTCCTGGGAACATACCAAAATTAAATGTATAACTATGGACATTAAAAGTTCGGTCCAAGAATATTTATAGCAGTATCACTGGTAGTTACCCCAAATGGTGTCAAAGAAAGGTAGAATAAAGAATGTATGTAATTGAGCCAGCATGGTGGTGCATGCTTGTAATCCCAGCACTTGGGAAGCTAAGGCAGGAAGATTGTTGCGAGTTCTAGACCAGTCTGGGCTACAAAGTGAGCCTGAACTGCATAATGAGACCCTGTCTCAAAAAAAAAAAAAAAAAAAAAAGAATGTTTGTAATTATATACAAAAATAAAAATAAAATTGAATAAATATTGTTATATTCTGTAATATAGATAAATCTTGAAAATATATTATTAAGCAAAAAAAATGCCAAAAAAGAGTC
>RJWT010049932.1:0-10921 GCA_004365215.1 Cuniculus paca | reverse complement strand
CGCTTAGACCGCTGAGCTAGATCCCCAGCCCTGTTTTTGAGACAGGGTCTCACTATGCCGTTCAGGCTGGCCTTGAGCTCACTTTGTAGCCCAGGCTGGTCTCGAACTCACAACGATCCGCCTGTCTCAGCCTCCTGAGTGCTGGGATTACAGGCGTGAGCCACCACGCCCGGCTTCCCATAAGTTTATTTCTGTCATATTCTTCTGAAATACTACTTCTGCAAAACAGCTGAAATAGAGTTCATTTGTAATTTCTTCCGTAAATCCTGTAGTAGAAGTAATTGCTTCCCTATTTTGTATTTCAAAGGGCTGTATTTACAGATATAATATTATCGTGCATGACTCTCTCTTACAGCTAACCTGTTTTTTGTCTTTCGTTTTTTTTTGTTTTTTTTTTCACATGTAATTCTTTTTTTGTTGGTACCGGGAATCCAACTCATGACCTTGTGCTTGCCAGGCAGGCACTTGTGCTGCTGAGCTAAATCCCCAACATCTCACATGTAATTCTTTCTGGTAATTGAGTAATTGAAACATTTATACAGTAGTTGGTGAATTCAATGAGCATCCACTAGGAGTTCAGAATCAGTGTAGTGTCTGAGAATAAAATAGAGACCAAGATTAAAAGCCCTGGTTTCATAGTTTACTAGAATGTGGCAAAGAAAAACAAATGAATATGTAATTTGATTTCAGGAGATACATAGTATGGAAATTTTAAATGAGGATGAAAGAATAAAACATAATTACAAGCTAAATAAATAGAAACCCTGCAGAAGAGACAGAGATGAGTACAGACGTGAAAGCCCAAAGAGGGAAAGACATTCACTCTTTGAAGAAAAAGTGGACCAAACATAGGAAACCCTGTCTATGCAGTGGGGATGAGGAACACCAGGTGTCACCAAAAGGCAGGGAAAAGAGACACATCCAGACTGAAGGAAACTATATCTCATCACCATGGCTTAGCCTTCGTTGTTTTTTTTTTTTTAATATCCCATATCTTATTTAATACTTAAGACTTTTACACAGTAAGTGCTCAATAGAAAGTAATAAAATGAAGAGAATAATCTTCCTTTTTATGACATTTACTTTTAGCATAGCCCTGAAAAAGTAATTTTGTTTAATTAATTATAAGTTTTGAGGTTTCATTTGTCTTATTTCTACTAACATCCCTTCCCATCTTTTCTGGAAAGCGTAACATTCCATTTCGATGAGCTCACATGTTCTGCTTCATTCTTTGGTAGCCTATTCTCCTTGTGCCACTTAACTTTTTACAAATTGTTTTACTAATTGAAGAAAAAAATTACTTCATCCATGAAATCATTTCTTAAGTCTACTTTCCTATTACAGTTCATCAATATCAATATTTCAATATCAGCATTTCTTATTTTGTAGGAATTGTATTCTACTACTCCTTGTACTGTGATAGTTATCACTTACAGTTTATAAATTTCAACCAGAGTGTAAGCTACTCACTCCATTCATTATTATAACTCCAGAACTGACCCAAGTGACAGGCACATCATATACAATTATCATTAATTTCATCTTAAAGAGAACAGTATTTCCAGTCACATTAATGGATTGCCCCTTTGTAAATTTTCTAGTCCCTTATCTCTATTTGCAACCAAAAAAAAAAAAAACTATCATTCTATGAGATAGACAGATACTACTGATTTTACTGGCTTCACTGCCTTTACCTTATCTCTTTCCCTTTTTTACCTTTTCTTTGTAAAGATACTGCCATGCACTAAGTCAGTGATGGTGAACCTACGAGTGCCCAAAGTGCACCCCAAACACACTTACTGCAAAGTTCCAACCCTGCAATTACACCTGAACAGTAAAGTTGTAGTTTAGAAAAAGACAACTCATGCATTAACATCTTTTGTCTTAAAAGAAAAACAAATAGCATGTGTGCCAAAGGTTCATCAGCACTGTACTGTTCTAACTTAAAAATGATCAAAAAATCTTTGAAAATTCTATAAAATTAAAATTTTAGTGTCCACAAAGTTTCATGGAAACAACAGTACTCACCCACTTAGGTGTTATCTAGGCTGACATGATGTTATAACAGCGCAGGAGAATAATCCGGGCAAGTACACCTCATAAAACTGAAAATAGTCACTGTGTGGCCCTTACAGGAGAAGAATCTACTGGCTTCCCAGAGCAAAGATCAATAGCAAACAAAGACTGATAATACAAAATTGAAGGCAAATAATATGTCATTTATACATCATTCCAGTCATTCCTTTAACATTTCAGTGCAGCAACGCTGCATCTTATAGGATTGGATTTATAGCAAGTGATCTGTACGCCTCAGCTGCAAGAGGCTAAAGTGTGCATGTGTATTAAGACATATTCAGACACATGTATGTAAAAAACATCAATGTGGTGTACACATAGGGATAATCATCAAGAAACTTTTATGCTGGGAGCTCCTGAGCTAAAATGTTCTGTAAAACTACCAGATATGATCATTTTGATTATGTGAAATAGTCAACAGTCCATATTTAATATACTGAATCTTAATGCTTTGAATTTAAAAAATGCCAAACCCTAATGTGTTCATGGCTCACCTGAATATTATGCAAATGAGGTGAATTCTTGACAGAGAGATCTGAATTAAGTTTCATGTGATCACTTTAATTAAAAGATCACAAAGAATTACTGTGCTTCTTAAAATGCAACTTCCTTCATTTGTCTAAAATGTTTAATTTTGACATTATTTATTGTTGAGAAGAGATGAAATTTCTGTTGGCATTTAATAGGAATCTTATTAAACAATAAACAGATTTTTCCACTTAAGCCATATGAGGACAGAAAGATGCACTCAGTTGGGTTCCTTCTCCCCCCTCCACTATAGCGATAACTTGCAATAATCCTCTATTCAGCAGTCTAGCAGAAACCACACAGTTACATTTATAAAAGGAATGAAAACTGCTAAGCCAAAGAACTGAATGTGTAACCCTCCTCTCTTAGCAGTTGCAGTGTTAAAAAGAGTCTCGGCCAACAGTGATGGACTATATAACGTTTGTCAATTTAAAACTTAGGGATGTTCTAGGTTGCCCGGCTGATACAGGCCAGTAGGGGCTGTCACCATTTTTCTGTGTGTAGGGAAGGAAGAGGGTCACCTACACATTCACTCTAATTGGCATTTTCTGTTCAATACAATAAACTTCAATTGATGGTAATCATTCAAAAGCTAGTGCACATGGTAATTATCAACAATACACTGTGTAAATTAGGGTTCTCCAAAGGAACAGAATCAGCAGAAAATACATGTGTAATTATGCAGGGGGGTTCATTATGTAGGCTCGGAGGCAGCAGAAGCCACAATGGCAACAGTTTGGCTTTAGATCTAAAGGGCCTCCTCAAAGCCTCCTTTCAGACCTGAGGCCGTTGGAGGGAGTGAGTCACTGGGGCGTGATGCGGAAGGATGTATTATTCTTGTCCCTGCATCCTTCCTTTCATCTCTGTTTCCTGGCTGCCATGCAAGCAACAGCTTTCCTCCTCCATGCCATCTGCCATGCTTCTGTCTGGGAGTCTCCCAATCATGAACTGAACCCGGTAAAACTGTACCAAAATACAACTCTCCTCCTTGAAGTTATGGCTGTTGTTTCGTGCCAGCAGAGGGAGAGTGACCAGTACATCTGTCTGTGTCGGGGAGAACCTGAGGACCCAACAGATGGAAGTCTCGGAGGCATCAGGGTGCAGCATGGTCCAGGGCTAAAAGGCCAGAAGCTTCCTGGAGGGTTACCATGTGCATCTGCTTTAGGAGGATGAAGAAACTAAAGGGGATGCTTGAAGATGAGGGTGAAGCCTGGCGCTCTCTCAAAGGAAAGAAAAGGCTCTCCTCCTTTTCCAGGCTACAAAAGTATTGGTTTGCACCATTCACACCTTGGGTGGGTTTTCTTCTTCTGACTAGCAGGTCATTCACAGACATACCCAGAACTGTGTGTCACCAATTTGCTAGGTATTTCTGAATCCATTTAAATGGACACATTGTGATTAATGGTCACAACCAAATATTAGCACACATTCACAAGTTTAATTTCAATGCAGCCAAAATTGTCTGCCAAGTCTTGTTAGCTTTCCCTTTGCAGTAAATTTCCTGTATCTTCTAACAGTGTCTCTGTTACATTTAGGGTAAACTTCTAACTGTTGAAGGTCTCCTTGGTATATCTCATGCCAGCCTTCTGTGGCAAAATACTCTAAGCAAATTAATTCATCTATTTATTAAATGACAATGAACATATCTATTTATTAACGTTTCCATGCCACAGTCTAATATTTGTGAGGGATTAGAGTAATTTATAGGTTTTACCAGGGTAAAAAATATATGTGTGCTTACCCTGATTTGAATATTACGCAGATATCGAAACATCACATGGAACACCATAAGTGTTTTTATGCCAATAAAACAAATTTTAAAAAATGAATAATCCAAATAAGTCTTCAATTCATTGATGGGGAAGATAACATAGTAAAGATAATATCCTAATGATTTTAAAAATCTCCAAGGTGCTTCCTATGGAATTCTCTCCACATTATTTGCCCACACTTTCTGAACTTCATGCCCTTATCACTTAAAAGCTTAGTTCATTCTGTGAGGCAAAGTGGTTTAGCATAAAGAGAAATGATGCCATGGTATCAGTCTTTTAATCAGAAAGGCACTAGAAAAAGCTCTACTCAATTATCATTGTCTGACTCCCTCATCTATTGAATAAAGTTAGATAATATCTTTTTATTTAGTTTTTAAAATTTTAATTTTCATTCTATTCTTTATTTTAAAGAGAAAAACATAAAAATAACCATAAAACAGAGTTTCCAAATAGGCTAGTAGGAGGGTAACAATAGTTAATATGTTGTGTATTGCTATACTCATAATAGTTGTTCAGAGTACAAATTTAGACATAAAATATTGTTCAAACAATACAAATCCTTTTCAATGAACTAAGAGATACTAGATGTGTAACTATATTAACTATCTACATTATATTGTCTCACTCGTACGAGAAATTGAATGAGTAAATAAGATCCAAAATGTACGATAGGTATCGGGAATAGAAAAGAAACACTGTGATGGAAGAATGGGGAAAGGGAGGAAGGGAAAAATGAAACATATATATATAGATATACACACACACACACACACAAGATAATAACTTTAAAGTTCTACCTTCTTATGAAATGACATCAACATTCATAGACTGGATTTTATATATTTTAACCTTAAAAATAATGAATGTCTAGTATCCATAGCTAAATAGCATTTAAAGTTTTATTTAGTTCATGTCAACAGTACTGAATAAATAGTGTTATCAAAGAGATGCATAAGACATTAGAGAAGTCTATATTCTCCAAATTTTATTTTTTCAGACATAACTGTGACACACTAAGAAGCACATTCACTCTCTAAATAAATAAATAGGTAAATAGATAAATAAATAAATAACCAAACAACCAACCAACCGAAGGACAGAATGCATGCCAAATTCCTATACTGAAATCCTAATTCCTAATGTGATAGTGTTCAGATCTGAAGTCTTTAGGGGCAATTAAGTTATGGAGGTAGACCACTTACAATGGGATTAGTGCCCTTCTGAGTAGAGACCAGAAAGACCACCCTTCTTTCTCTCTTCATCATGTGAGGGTACTGTAAGGTGCCTCTGGACTTCTCATAAGAGGTTTCATGGGCACCAAATCAGCTATATTTTCATGGGAGATTTTTCAGCCTTTAGCACTGCGAGAAGTGATTGGTTTCTATGCCACCCAGTCTAGGGAATTTTTGTTACAGCAGCTCAAATTGACTAAGAGAACCTGGAAATAAAAACAAACCAGTCAAAACCAACAAAGTAAAACAAACACTCTCTAGAGGAAGCAAATTAAGAAAGAAAGAAGTGGAGGAGATCTTCATGAACAGCCTAACAGTCTGGTAGACACTGCTCCCCACATTCCCTCAAGATTGTTCTAAGGTCATAATCATGACGTGCTGGTTGTTGACACAGAAATATAAATGATCACAGCTGAGGTAAGGACTATCCAGCTGAGCCCACATCAAACTGTCAACACACACAATCACGAGACAAGTAAGCAGCAGCTGCTGTAAGCAAATAGGTTTTCAGAGCAGGCTGCTTCACAGCAAAGGCACAATTGTGATGCTAACTGAGACCTCTCTCTACCCACACTCCAAAGTGGAGCAAGATGGGAAGACGGGACCCAGAATGCTGAGGGGCTGACATGGGCTCAGTCACGTAGTTCTGTCGTGACCAGGGCCTCCTAAGCTTCTCTGGTACTCTCACTTTCCTGGTCGCAATTCTTCATCACCTCATTTAGAGTTCACTGCACAATTATTTCCTAAACCCCACCTAAGTCAGCCTCTATTTAATTTCTTCCTCCAAATAATTTTCAGCCAATTATTTTTTCACTATATTATTATTTTCATGAAGACCACACTCCACTCACTTGGATATCCTTAAGGGATACTGTGTAAGGGATAAAGGTTTAATGCTAACTTGAATATCATGCCACACATTTATTTCGACTTCCTCATCTTAACTCTCTTATACACTGAATAGGACCCCAATACAGTTAGATTATCTTTCAAAGATTCTCTAAATTTATTGAAAAAAATCACATTTCCAACTAATTAGTATACAAAATATTAATGAGTATAAAATGTTATATACTTTATTATGTTTTGTATTATTAACCAAATATTTATACTCTTTTCTGAACATCTAACCAGTTGCTCCAACATCAGTTTTTTAAAGTTCATCTTTATGTCAACTGACAAAATGCTGAGTTGACCATAAAATAAATTCCAAACTTGAATTGCTTTTCCAACTTCCCCACTGCATTATTAATCTTTCCATTGTTGCAACAATTCACTCAACTTTTAAATAACAATGGTTTATCTGGGCTCACTGTTTTGCGAGTCTCAGTCAGTGTTCACTCTGCCTCACTGCTTCTGAACCTGCATCTTACTATTTAATATTTAGCTGAAGGTTTTAGCTGATGCAACTAAACAAGAGAAAATAACTATATATCAAAAATTTGAAAATACTATAGCTGATAAAATTACAGTTTAAGAATATTAGCTATCACAATTTGTAGGCTGTTGTGGATAGTTGTGTAACAAATTCCAAAAATTCAAAAGACAGAAAAAAATCAACACAAATGATATTAAGAAAGTATATTCATATTTTAAGTACAACATATTATGACTTTTGAATTAGAAATATTCTGAAATATTTTCAGACAAAATGATATGGCATCTCAAATTTTCTCCAAAATAATCTGAGGTGGGAGAGAGAGGATGTTGATAAAACATGATTGCACACTTATTTTCTGAGCTGGGTAGTGGAACATTCAGTTTCATTACATTATTCTCTTGAATTTTGTGCATGTTTGAAGTCCTCCATTATTAAAACATATCCACATTTATTCCTTTATTCCCAGATTTCTCATGCTTTTAAAGATATTATCCTTCCCAGAAAACAATGATACTTAACACCTTCCTTCTTATATCCCCAATTATGGTATTTTTGTTTTGTTTTCTGCATTTTTCAGTTTGTATGCTCATTTCCCTACTGATTGGTTGTATTAAAATGACAGAAAAAAATCAAGTTGTTTTTGAAATCTGACAGATTTAGACCAGAGGGGTTTTAAAAAGACCGACACTTAACATCTGCTCAAATTTTTAGTGGGAATTGATATTGGAACTCAGATTCCATATTTCAGGAGGAGACTGGTACTCACAAAGTGATGCCCGGGTGTGCCACGACATGAAACCTTGAAATAAACATCCTAAGAGTATTTTCTTTGTATCACCCACATACCACTAATCTTAATCCCAGTTCCATGGCCCAGGAGATTATAAACTTCTGCTTCTAATTTTTATGGCTTTGTACTAGGTATCCATTTATTGCTTCACTTTCCCCTCCTGTATCTGTACCTACACTGAACTTAACTGATTTTACTATCATTCTGTTTAGGAAATTACATCTTTTTACTGATAAACATAACAATATCCTCTAAATTTCTTGTTTTAGCAAATCATCAGAAAGAGCAGACTGCTTCACAGCAGAGGCACAAATGCGATGCTAACATAGACCTTCTCTCTATCCTCACCCCAAAGTGGAACGAGATGGGAAGAGGGGACCCAGCCTGCTGAGGGGCTGACATGGGCTCATCATCTGAAAAGTTTTAAATCATGTGAAAGTTTTAAAACCAGGATAATCAAATTACTGAATAAAATTCTCTCCGCATGTAATAGTGACTTCATCAGCTTCTCACCCTATATCTACATCACCTCCACATATTTTTCTGTTATTTTCTGTAACAAATTATTTCTTTTCACATTAAAGACCTGGGACTGACATTCTATTCAAAAAGTCTTTAAAAGGTATTAACACTAAACTCATTTTCCTTCTTCAAAGGAGTCCCTTCCCTCATCTTGTTTCATGTAATATATAACAAAGATAATCTGAATTTTTTTAACCTGGCTTTTGACAGAATAACCACAAAACTCTGGTTTTGATTTTCAAAGGGTTCACTTCATAGAAGGTATCTGATTCCCTAGGATACACACAAGAATCATTCTTGACCAGTGTGTTCTCTGAGATAACCAACGTAGAAAGAGAGCTGGTTTATTTGGCTTTAGTTTTGCGGGTTTCAGTCTATGACTGGGCAGAACAATTGCTGTTAGGGGCACCAGAGGGCAGTTCTGGGAACTGTTTCACAGAGCACACAGTCTACCTCATGGCCGTAAGCACGGGAGGAATAAGGCCAGGCCAAGACTCAAGGTCTTCTTCAGGGGCAGGACCCCAACAGCCTAAGCTCCTCCCACTGTACCCATTTGCTATACGTCCCACACCTCCCAGTAATATCATCCCAGGGACCAGGACTTCAACACATGGACCCTGGGGATAAAGAGATGGGCCACCGTGTCCACCTCTGGCCTCCAACGGTTATGTCTGTCTTACACTGCCAAATGCACACAGTCTGTCCCCAGTGTTTTCAGCGTTCCAGCACTACACAAAAGTCTAAGTCCAAAGTCCTCTGCTGTCCCCGCGCACAGCACTGGACTTTCATGAAGTGGCACAGCAACAACACTGGCTTCGGTCACACATGTTCCATTTCTGTCCAAGCTGCGAAGTTTGAAATTTTCTGCAGACATCTGCTCCTTTTGCTTAATCCTCACTTTAAATTTGGATAAGGATCGCCTGTAGCCCAGTTTTTCACTGAGCTCTGTCTCCGTCTGAAACGCCCTCAGCACTGTCCTTACTCTCCTCATTCCACTCTGAGCTTCACTGAAACTGCTCCTTGTAGCACTGCTTACAGCACTTTAGGTTCGCTCCAGCGTGGTGCCCCACATTCTTCCAAACTCCCCCTACAAAGCCATCTCAAAAGCTCCTCCACATCACCTCCGTTATATTCAACAGCAGCCCCATTTTTTGGACCAATTTTCTGTGTTAACCAGTTTTCCATGACTTTAACAAAATACCTGAGATAATTAACTTATAAAGTTATGATCAGGCAGTGATGTTTAAGTCTCCAGTAGGGGTACCAACTGGCAATAATGAGAAACTTGTGGCAGAGTAAACAGCTCACCTCAGAGCCAGGAAACAAAAGAGAAGTAGGAAAAGGCCAAGATCCCAAGGAGGACTTTTCTCTAGGATCTCGCTCCTAAATGTTCCACCACCTCCTAATAGCATCACATGAGGACTAGGCTTTTAATACATAGTCCTTTGAGGCACATTAACTGGAAATGTAGTAATCAGTTTGGACAAAAGTTACCTCAGAACGATTTAAGATGAAGTCTGCTGTTGCAAAGTTGAAATAAAAAGATTTTATATTGGGATGACCAAATGTTAAAGCTGGTGAGAGAAAGGAATTAGAATGAACCCTTAATAAAGTCCTCTTCATATGAAGAAAAAAGGCTCATAGAGGAAAAAAAATAACTTGTCTATGGGGGTCTCGGGGTCATTGGCAAGAACAGAACTGGAACACAGATATCTGAATTTCTTGTCCAAAATCCTTTCTACCTCTGTATATAGCTTCTACTACCAAAAGGCATATTTTTTGACTGCTTGGAGAAATGTCAGAGTTAAAAGCAGACAGAAGCAATATTTTTTAACTTAGGTACAGAGGTAAACCTTTCCTTGGAGTATGAATTGAATAGCTATTGAGAAATAGGGCAAGATCGAGTTTCTATCCCAGAGATTACAGTTCCTATTCTTTTCAGACCAGGTACATAATTAGGTTTGTGAGGCCCATGGATAGTGAAATTTGATAGATCATAGTAGAAAGATTTGAAAGATAAAACTGAAACTGCAGTGGTTTTAGAAATGAAAAACAAACCAGGTATGGTAGCTCACGCCTCTAATTCCAGCACTCGAGAGGCTGAGGCTGGAGGATCACTGTGAGTTTGGGGCCAGTCTGGGCTACAAAGTGAGTTCAAGGTCAGCCTGAACTGCACAGTGAAACCCTGTCTCAAAAAGCCAAACAAACAAAAAAAAAAGGAATGAAGTACAAAGTCATGTGTGTGTGTGTGTGTGACAAAGCACAGTGGTTTTTTAATCCAAAGTCACATTTGTAAGAATTTATCCTGACAAGGAAAGTTATTTAAAAGCCATAGACATTTTAACCAATTTTCAATTATTATGCATGAATGTGTAATCAATAAGTTTAAAAATCATGTTATTTTAAAATATGTGTAACAATTAGAAAAATACAGGCCATCTATGTTTATTTTCAAGAGAAGGAACCTTATATTTTCAGTCATCAAATGTGGACCACACTGGTAAGTCAGAAAAATTGCAGTGCACATTAAAACAAAAAAACAAAAAAACGACCGGCCTGAAATCCTGCAAAGCACACACACCTGGCTCCCTTTCAAGCAAAGTACCAACGCAGTGGAGGC
>RJWT010049931.1:0-10921 GCA_004365215.1 Cuniculus paca | reverse complement strand
GGAAAACAGGCTCCACGCCCCACCTCTGTTCTGCCTGAACGGGACATGGGGGAAGGTGTCCTTAGCTTTAAAGAGCAAAAGATCACGACCTTTCCAGCCCACTCACAACTTTATTAATGAAATTCCCTACCTGTAGCTTAAGGGAGAAGAGATTTTGCATATTTCTTCTGGAGAAAACACCAAGCTCAGATACCATACCAATGACCTGAATTTTAGTTTCATGTCTCATCTACACGTGGAAGCTTGAGACTTAGGGACACGCCTGTCTCCCACCCTGTGACACCTGCTCCTCAGGAAGCGTGGCTGCAGGCCAAGCTCACCATGCGCCTTGCAGCCTGTCGTTTGGGTGTGCACAGGTCCAGGTGGGGCTTCCTGGTCACCAAGCCATGTACGAGCTCGCGCCTGGCCTCTGACGCACTAGCTCTGCAGTACACTGGCTTTTTATTGGCTTGCTCTCCGAACGAACTGCTGAGCTCCCACCACGCTAGGAAGTATGGAGGGGGTGCTTAAACAATATTTTTTTACTCAGTCAGTGAGATTGCTATTTTCCTAACACTCCCCCAAAATGGTCTCCTTTACCTGTCTTGAACTAAAAATCAGATGTTTAAGATTGGCATGCTGAAGTCTTAAAGATCACTGTACTAAAACAGACAATAAAATTTACTCTTTGAAGCATCTAAAGTGTACAGTCCTGTGACGGTGGGCACATTCATGCCCACCATCTAGCTCCAGGGCGTCTCGTCTTCCCCAGCTGGAATTCTGCACCCATCAACACCGGCTCCTCACTCCTGTCTTTTCCCTTAGCACGGTGTCTTCGGGGTTCCTCGATGCTGTAGTGTGCATCAGAATTTCTTGGCTCTTGAAGCAGAGTCTCATTTCACAGTCCACGTAGGCCCCACTTCATGTCCGTTTATCTGTTCTGGACGTCTGTCTGGGTAGCTCCTTGCTTGGTGTCCGAATACTGCTGCTATGAACATGGGTAAACACAAGTTTCCTTAAGCATCTGCTTTTGAGTCTTTCGGGTTGGTACCCAGAAATGGAATTGCTTTCTTGTTGCTGGGGCAAAATACCCAATGCCCAGTTAAGGAGAGGTTTATTGGAATGCTTTGCTCCCACCCTCGCACCCAGCTTGGCATCTGTCCGTGGACTGACACAGTGACGCTTATCCTACATGCTGACTCCCAAACCCCCACCTATGAGCACGTGAGGCTCTGGGGGACATCTGGGTACGAACCGTGACATGCAGCATTCCGTGTTTAGTATCTTTGAGGAACCGCCAGGCTGTTTTGCACAGTGGCTGCCCTGTGTCGCGTTCCCACCCCTGGTATGTGTGGGTTCTCATCTCCTCACATCTCATAAGCATTAGATATGTATCTTCCTTGTTTTGCTTTTGGGTAATCGCCATCCTAAGGGGTGTGCAGTGGAGTTCATTGCTGAAGTCTGTTGAAGGGCGTCTCAGTCAGATGTTCATGTTTCAGAGAGGAGTCCGTTCCTGACTTGACACCCAGGAACCCACCTACGGACCAGGGGACAGGATGGAGCAGGACCCGGGAGGGTTGGGAAGGGTGTAAGTGAGCCAGCAGGAGCAGAGCTGATGCCCTGTGCCCCAGTTTGGGGTTTGAACTCACTACATGTACCTGAGCGGAAGACACCAAGTTTAATTCTAAATTACAGAGCTGGTGGAGACAGCTATTTACCAAGAGCTACCTACATGAAGTTCTGTGTATGGGCTGGCGCTACATTTTAAACAAGGGTTTCTTTTTTATTTAATATTAAAACAATAAGCCACAAGGTCCTCAAATAGGAAAGAATAGAAACATATTAATGAGAAAATGTATGCATTGTTTTAAGAAGAGAATTGTATGAGCTGACCATGAATCTATTTAGGCTCAGTATGCATTAGTAGTTTGCCTCCGGTCTGTCCTTCTTCCTGCTTTGTGAAAGAAAAACAAGTGATAGTGTGGGGCAGTCCATGGACCAGCTCCTATCCACCACCCCTCGGCCCCCTGCTACTCATTGCTGAAACGTTGCACACACCCACAGGGGCCTGCAGTTTTCAGGGATAGCTTTATTAATGATAGTTTCAGTTTAAAATGTGGACCAGTGCTTTTATCCAGTGTAAATGCACAGATACACAGGTCCAGACTCCTTAACTGCTGTACAGTATGCTCTTAAATCTTTACTCCTATTCAGGTGCAGTTAATTGCTTCTACTTTTTTTGCCTGTGGATTTTTCTTGCATGTGTTTGATATTTTTAGAGTTTTTTTTTTTGGTGGACCAAGAGGTAAATTTTTCTTTTCTTTTCTCATTTTTATTTTTATTAGAAAATGTCTGCAGTACATAATGACAACATTCATCGTGGGGAGTTGGTGCATAGATGTAACAGGAGGTAAGTTTTGCTAGAAGTAAGAATAACAGGTAGAAGGGCATGCAAATCTTTAGTCTTCCTGGACATTTCCAAATCTCTTAAGGGATTTAAATAATTTACATCTTGTAAACAAGTGGCATTAGGACATGTTTTAAATGTAGGTTTTATTATTTTCAGACAGAGTGGGGCTAATAGGCAGGGGACCAGTGCTGGGAAAGACCTTTTGTCATGCCCAGTAGAGGGGCGATGTTGCACCGCACCAGGGGACCACAGCTCAGCATGTGAGGGGGAGGGGAGAGAAGCGTTGGGGCTGAAGGAGAGGCTTGGAGCTGGGCAGGGCAGGTCCTTTGCCTGACTTCCTGGGGAAGGCAGTGGTGCCGGCTGGGGGCTGGCTGGCTGGGTTGAGCTCAGCGGCCCTGGTGGGTCTGTCTCTGGTGGTCTGGGAGGAACAAGGCTGAGGAATATCTCCTCCAGGTGGAGGCAGACAAGAAGGTGGTTTACAGCAGTTCAGGGCTGGCAGGTTTGCACAGGAAAGATGGCTCCTGGGGTGCTGTGGGAATGGGGTGTGCATGTCCCTAAGAATTAACCGTGCTGGAGGAGCAGCCTTACCTGGCCACCTAAGCCCCAGGATGTCCCAGCATCAAGAACACTGGGGCAAGAAAATAGGGAAATAACAAGCTTCCAAGTGGCTCCCACCTGAAGCATCTGAGCGACTCTCACTATGTTCCTTTGTGTTTTCTAAGTATTAGGGAGGCTGAAGACTATTTATATGTTTATTAAGCATGTAGGTTTCTTCCTCTATGGATCACCTGCAATATCATGTGCACATTTTAATACTGAGTTGTTTATCTCTTCCCTATTGGCTTAGGAATGAATTGTTAATGTGTTGTGATGGGAATGTACTGAAGATTATGAGTTACTTCTATTGTTTTCTTATCTGCAGCTTCATTTACCTTTGCTTATGTATCTTTTCTTATACATATATTTGCATTTTTAATTCTAATCTAACATTTAATGTAGATATGTTTCTAATCTTTCCCTTCAATGTTTGTGTTTTTATGTGTCTAATTCAAGAAATCACTTTCTGTCAAAATAATAGAAACACACAATCTTTTTTCAGAAAACTTAGTTTTTCTAGTAAAATTTAAAGTTCTAATGAGCCCATAGTTTGGGTCTATATTGTGTATATATACACATTTCTGTGTGGGGAGTCAGTTGGTCTAGGGCTATTTGTAGGATGGTCCCTCTTAAGGCACTGACAATTAATGATATAGAGTAAGGCCCACCACATGGTCTATTCTTGGATAAATACTTCATGAGCACTTTAAAGAGAAAACTTATTTTCTACTATTAGAGTACAAAATTTAATATATCAATAGGTCAGTGACACATACTTTATTAATCACAAAGATTAGGTTTTCTGTATCCATTACCATCACTGATTTGGTGTCTGTGGTCTGTCCCAGACTGAGAGAGATTAATAAAGCATCATTCCCCAGCTACCTTTTGTCTGCTTCTCCTGCCCTTCCTTTGCTTTGCTTTCTGATGTTGCCACTGTGCCCTTCACTACCTGCACAGCCACACTCTGGTGTCTTCAGTGTGCACCATGCCCAGTGCTTGCAGGGCCTTGCTGGCCACTCACCCAACGTCCCTCATTATTTGGAGGGAAGCCAGCAATTCCAACTGTATGACACTGAATGATTCCAACTGTAGCACATTCTACAAAAGGCAAAATGAGGGACACAGTGAAAGGATTATTGTGCAACTAGAAACCTTACTCATAAGTGAAATAAATCAGACTTGCGTGTGTAAACAATGTATTGTCTCACTAGTATAAGAAACCGAAAGAGTAATAAGATCCAAAAGTTACAATAGATATAGTAAAAGGGAAAGAAACTGCTCAAAGGGAAATTATATTCTTTGATCAGTCTTGCATGCCAATATCTGGTAGCCTGAGCAATTATTTTGAGGATAACCACATGTAATGAAACTGATAAGATTTTTGGCGCGATGGAGAGACAGAGAAAGAGAGAGAAAGAGGCCTTTATTGTGCACACGGGAGGGCTGCAGAAGAAACCGAAGTACCCTTTGGGGAGAACAAAGAAGTAGAAGTATTTTTATCAGGTCTGGCTGGGGGAGGAGCTTGGGAGGTGGGCAAAATGACACAGCAACAGCTGATTTGAAGGAGCATCTGTGTGTGCAAAACAGGACACGGAAAGATTTACTGGGGACTGGGGGTGGAGCACTTGGGTGGTTGTGGAGTCTTGGGATTGGAGAGGGCTCAGTGGACGTACAAAAAGGGAGTGGGAGGTTTATTTCTGGAACTAGAAGGAGAACATAGATGTTACTCTTGGAGAGATAAGTTGCTTCTCTGGGCCCCATACCAAGTTGGGCAGATGTCATGTTAGAGACAGCTGAGCCCCAGGCTGGTGGAATCTATCAATAACAGCCATTGTTAAACTCCTATCCCCTTGTTTTGAAATCTTATATTGCTGTTGTTTTTTGTTGCTGGCATTTTGCTTTTGTTGTTGTTTTTTAATTGTTTGTTTGCTTCTTGATTTTTCTGTTGTTTTTCTCTTTAAAATAAAAAAAATAAAAGGATTATTGGGTGTCAGGTGTTGGGGGCAGGGAGGAGGCAGGGCCGCTAGACGTCTGTCCAAATCCATAGAAGGTACAAGGTCAGGAGTGAGCACTAATGTGAACTGTGATTGTGCATGCTAATGATGCATCAACGCAGATTGTAGCAAAGGCCCCACTCTGGAGAGAGGCTGTTGATGCGTGCATGTGGGGACAAGAGTTTGATGGAATTCTCTAGACTTTTCATTCACTTTTTCTGTGAACCTGAAACTATTCTAAAAATTAAAGTCTATTAAAATTGTATATGATGATGTGAATTGTTTGCTTTATTTCTTTGCTTACTTCTTTTGATTGTTTCAGGAGAATGCCCAAGCCAAGTCAAGCCAAACCAAACCATAAGGAAGACTGCACCGAGGAGATAAGAAGGCAGCATTTAATCTTTACACCAGCAGACTGTTGGATCTTCACACCAGAGGACCATTGTGGGATAATTCCTCAAAGGCAACAGCACTGAATTTAGGAAGAGTTTAGTTTATATAGAATTTAGAAGTGGTGTTACAGCCAGTTGAGTTAGATAGAAATATTATAGGCAGTCAGACAGGGCTCGGCCCATGAAGGAGCCAGTGCAGAAGGCCAGATACCTTGCAACTTTGGAGGAGACAGACACTTCCCGCTGTAGGCCAGACTTCAAGACAAAAGATGAAGCAAATGCTTCCTAAGGGCTGATATTCTAAATAGTTGTCTATCACCCTGAGGAAGCCAGGAGTCACCATCCCAACCCCCTACAGGAAGAGTCGGTGCTCTGTAAGCATGCCTGCTTGCTATGTGACTCGCTTCCCCATTTGTCCCCAACTTAATCAATTTTACCTGAGCAATTATCTTATTGGTTGACCATAGTTCTGTGTGACCATAGTTCTTTTGCCCACCTTGCAAGTTCCCATTTTGGACTCGCCTCATTTTGTGGTTTTGCTCTATAAAAGTTCCTAGAAAAGACCGAGTCTTTGGCAACCCACTCTGGACGCCTTCTGTCTCTCTCTCAGACCGAAGACTTTTTTCTCTCAATAAATATATTCTGCTCTTAACCTCCATTGTTCTTAAAATTCATTCTTCAATTCTAGAGAACACGAACTTGTACTGGCCGTGTAACAGGTTGGGAGTTTTGTTCCCCTGTATCAGTGGGAGGTGCAAAGCAAGTGACAAAACATTACATCACTGGTTACATACATTGAGTCATGTATTGGCAGGTGGGCCAGTCTTGAAACAAAGGAATTGTTTATCATGACATGGAAACACTGCAAGAACAAGGGGAGGGGGCCCTTACAGAGTGAGCACAGGTAAAGCCATTGCCATAATACAGGAGCATTCTGGAGAGGGGCCCTTGATTTAGCCCAGGTATGGTAAGGTGTAGACAATTGCTCTGATTCAGTGCTCATCAGAGGTGTGCAGCAGGGTTGCAGACACCATCAAGGTCAGCTGAATTCAGCAGAATTATAAGGTTATAAGGTTGCTATCTTATAATTGTGCCCCAACATGACAACTTGGAAAGTTGGTATTTTTAATTCAAAGGTTACTTTTATACCATCATGTAAGTACCTGGGAACTCTGTTTCCTCAAAGAATATCTATTAACTTCATTCCAAGAAAAATCATAAAATTAGCTTTTTTTCTTTCTCTTTCCAATTCCACTTTTCATCACCAATTTCATACTTATTACTATTATTATTCGTAATTTTGTCTCAGTACTGCTATGTGTGTTTATACTGTAATTACCTTATTAGCGTTAAACTATATTTTAAAACCAGCTATTTTGGATTAAGTATTCAATGAATTTACTCTAATTTTCAAGCTTTCTTCTCAGTTTTCTGCCACATTTTTAATTGATGCTTTCTATGCTGTCCGGGACTGTAGCACATGCAATATAGGCTTACATTAGTTCATGCCTTATATCTACATTTAAACATCAGCCTTTTAGAAATTTTCTTACTGTGGTTGGCTGAGAGTTGTCCTTTATTAATTTTCTCAGGAAAGCTTGGGGGAACAATGTTCCCTGGTCTGGTATGTTTATTACCTTTTGTTGTTTGTGTAACTTGAAAGACAATTCTGGTGGCAGCGGTGACTCTGACTCACCTGTGTGAGCTGGTTTCTGGTCCCCTAACTGACATGGGGCCGGGGAGTGACCCTCGAAGCTCTGGCACCGTGGCTTCCATGTTGTGATGAGGAGGACACAGGGGCAGACTTCTGTTTCCCAGTGGCTGGGAAGGTGCATTTTGCTGGTGTTTGTTGCCATTAGCTGCTGCGGGGTCCATTTAGTTACTGCTGAGTGGCTTTTGTCCCAAACCAGTGGCTTTTGGCAGCTCCTCTCCATAATTTGTAGTCTGAGGGTTGAGTCTGCCTCCTAGTTTCCCTGAAAAAATGTAGTTTGCAAAATGGCTTTGGTCCCTTATTGCTTTTTTATGACTTCCAGGAGGAGAAGGGGAACATGCTGACTCAGAAAGCCGAGTCGGCACTGATGTTGCAGACGTTTGCAGCGCGCGCTGTCTGGCTTTCTTTTTCATACGTGTTTGGATGCTTCTAATTCTACTGTATTGTGGTCCAAGAACATGGTCAATATGATATCGATTCCGTTATATTGACGAAGGAGCCTGTGAAAATCGCGTGTGATTGATTTTTACAAACGTTCATGAATGCTTGGAAATATATTCTTAACTTTTTGGGTGTATGGTCTTATATATGTCCTTTAAATTAGGTTTGTTTATGGTTTTGTTTGTATTTTCAATTTTTTTTTTTTGTTACCGGGGATTGAACTCATGACCTCACGCTTGCCACACAGGTGCTTACACTACTGAGCTAAACGCCTGGCCCTGTATTTTCAATATTCTTTTAATTATTCCTCTGCTTGTTTTATCATTTGTTAAGAGAGATATGTATTAAGCTCTTCACTATGACTGTAGGTCTTATCATCTTTTCTTGGAACTTTAAAAAATAAAAAAAAATTTAGTATAGGTTTTGGGGCTGTGTTTTAAGATCATATGAATCACACAAGTTGTGGTAATCTTCTTGGTAAGTTGATTCTTTCTTCTTTGTGTGACTTTTCAATCTTCAACACTAACAGTGATTTTACTTTTTTGGGTTTTACCTAATTCTGCTTAGTGTTTCCCTGATACACACACACACACACACACACACACACACACACACACACACACTACCACATTGTCAGGGAATTATTTACTACCTTATTATTTACTACCTTAGTATTATGTCTTAGTTGTATATTTAAACATTTGCCACTTTTTCTTTGTTATTTTTCTAGGTTGACTGGCTGAGTTTTGACCTTTATTAATTTTTACTGAGGAGCTGGACATGGTGGTGCATGCCCGTAATTCCTCCATTCTTGGGGCTAAGGCAGGAAAGTTCCAAGTTTGAGCCTGGCCCGGGCAACTCAGCAGCTTAGTGACAGCTTAGCAAGACCTTGTCTCAAAAAAAAGGAAAAAAAGGCCAATATAGCTCAATGTGAAGGCTGTTGATTGAATACCCACTACTTTAAAAAACAAAAACTAAACAAAAATTTAAAAACAACAAAAATAAAACACACAGCAATACAACCCTCCCCCTGAATTTTACTGATTACTTTTCTCAGGAAGAGGTAGGTATATATCTACAACGATATTTGTTCACTACTTTTTCAAATTAATTCTGAACCTAAGTGTTTGGATTTTGTTTTCTGTTGTTGGATTGAACTCAGGGCCTCATGTGTGCTAGAGGAGCATTTTACCATTGAGCTACACCCCCAGCTAGAATGAGTTTCTTCTTTTTTCTTTGTGAGAAACTAAGTTTAAAATTTTTAAAAAGTTTTTATTAGTATGAGTTTCTTAATTCTAAGTTTCTGTCACTGATTTTGTGTCAATCATATTATTACAAGAAGTACAGTATATTTGGATGTTTTGTGTAGGCTGGGCATCTTTTATTCAGAAATCTGAAATCTCAAATGCTCTAAAATCTGAAACTTGAATTTTTGTGACATATTTAAAAGATTTTTAAAATAAATGTTAAAAGAGATAAAGAATCACACGAAATGAAGTATAACACCACAAGTGTAAAATTCCATGGCATGCAAAAAACTAATTTGTTACATAGTATTACCTTTAGGCTATGAGTATAAGTTGCGTGAGAAACAGGAACGAACCTCTGTTTAGACATTGGTCTCTTCCCCAAGATATCACAGTAAGTACGTGCAACTATTCTCACATCAAAAAATTCTGAAACACCTTCCAAACATTATGGATAATGGATAATCAACTTTTACTTTCTTTGTATCATTCCTTTATTTTTTCTTTTCTATCAGTTCAGTTTTCTCTATCCACTGCTTTTTTCTCCTATGACCTATAGTGTTCACATTATATCTCTATTCTTTCCGTGATTGTAGTTATAGTTTAGGACACACACAGGGTATTTCACTGTCTAAGGTTATTTGAATCTGCACCCTTCCACTGAGCTGTGGGAAGACTCAGGATGTGCACCTCTAATAATGATTTCCTTTCTTTCTATGCTATTTTCTCCACTGGGTTAGTTCTATCATGCTTTTAACTTCCCCAAATGTCCTATTATTGCTGTTTTGCGGAGTTGGTGTTTGTGTGAATTCACCCATCCATTTACCAGCTCTCCACTCAGCTCTCATGCTGCTTTACTCCTCCTTGGGTTCCGCATCCTCCTTTCAGGCGTGCATCTTTGGGGATCATCAGCAAGGATCCGAGGGTCTCAGGGGCCCCTGTCTGAGAGGCTTTGCTTCCCTTCTCCTCCCTCATGACAGCAGCTGGGCATGGACTCGGGTACCGAGCCCTCCTCCCTTAACCACTTTAGTGACTTGTCCATGTTTGCTATTGTGGATCCTTGCTCTTTGTGCATGCCCGCAGTTTTGCTTTCCATTTGTTCTTAACATATTCTCTTCATGTGTTTGCTGCACAGACGTTTCACGCTGAAGAAGCTCAGTAAATATTTGTTATTTATTAGGGTGCATGTTAGTTACTTGCTGTGACATAATGAATCCCCCCCACCTTATACCAGTGCACACTGAGCACCGCGCTGTGTCTCTGGGTCTGGGGTCTGCAGTGGCTCTGCTGCCCCGTTTCTCCCAGGCTTAGATCTAGATGTTGGCTGGGGCTCCATTGTGCTCAAGCCCCATGGGAGCAGGACCTGCCTCCTTGCTCACCAGTGTCAGGCCGAGGACGGCCTTTTCCGAGGCTCCGGGTGTCGAGGCCCCCACAGCTCCTTGCCAGGGGACCAGAAGAGCCAGAAGAGCCAGAGTGTGGCAGCCAGACCGAAGCCATAATCCTCTACACCTGCCCCGGAAGTGATGCCCTGTCTCCTTGCCGTATCCTGTGTCTCATCCCCAAGATCAGGGTACCACACGAGGACAGAAGTGACAGAGTCTCCTGCAGTCAACTTAGCAGATGCTCTTCCCCAGGGAGGGTGAGTTTATAGCTGGAACATGTTTTTCAGCAGTGTTTGAAAACTATTTTGACACTATGTTCTTTTCCTTTAAAAAGTAAACATTTTGCTATGCTTTTCTAATATATCAAAAAGGATGGATGACGAAACTTTTAATTATGTAACCCCTTTGTCTTTGCCTTCTCTTTCTAACCAAATTCTATTTGGTTTTGTGTCTTTTTTCATGTTTTTCTTATCTTACACAGGACTTTCAAGTATTATTTGGATTCTGCTATATTTGTAGGTCACTGTTCTCTGTCTCTGGTGAACCCAAGTTTCCTCCTCCACTAGAGCATTTCTCTGCTCCTGAGGTGGCCTCACCTGGGAAATCTCATGTGGCATAAACTTGTGTATTTTCCCCTGAAATGATTTTGTATTTGCATCTGCCTCATAGCCCAGTGATATCAAAATGCCAAGTGGATATTTTCACTTATTTCTTTCTCTGTTTGTGTACTCCTGCATAACCTGGACAGAGTACACTGGAACTCAG
>RJWT010049930.1:0-10927 GCA_004365215.1 Cuniculus paca | reverse complement strand
GGACAGGGTGGGATCTACCAGGCACACTTGTATGAACAGATTTGAACTGGAGAACCCAGCATCGGACTCGCCATTTTCTTGTCTTAAATTGCTCAGTTATTTCCAAATTATAAACAAGTCCACTCCTAAAACTCCAACAGATTTCCCCATTGTGGCCCATAATCAGGATGGACTAGAATCCCCTCCTGTGTCCCAGAGGCTGCATGCTGCTTTTCCTTTCCCGCTGTCTGTTTTTCATGTGCACTTTCCCTTCCCACATGTTCTGCATGTCCCTAGTGCCAATGAAGAAAGAGGGCAATGCAGGACTTTTTTTGGTCTAAGGTTTTGGCCCCACAGTAGCCCTACCTTCTTACTTTTCTCCTAACCACTGCGAGCAGCCTGGAATCCTTCTGGAAGCAACCTGGTTATGAGTTATAAATAATTTAATAAGTCAACTCCAACTCTGTAGCCCAACTTTGGGTTATGTTTAGCATAGTCGGATGTCAAGACCATGTGGCTGTGATCTCTCAATGCCCTGCTCAAATTGCCACTTTAAGATCTCAAGTAGCTTTTAGCACATTAAAAATAAAACCCGTTGCTTTATGCCCTCACCTGGAAATGGGGCGGGGGGCGGGGGCTAGGATATTTACTATCTGAAACTTAGGGAGGCTTTTATGAACTGGGCCATCTCTCCTCGGTCCCCATTTTTCCTCCCGTCTCTGAACCCTCATTAATTTTTCACAGGCTTGTGATGGATAGTTTTTATTTATTCACATCTGAGGTTCTGTTGTGTGAAAAGGACTCATTTTATAACATTACATATTCATGGCTTGGGATAGATGGGATAAGGAACTTATTATTAATGTGTCACTGTGGGAAACTTACTCTAGTTCATTTGCGAACCTTGTTAAATTCGGTGTGGTCAGCAGACCCGGTGAAGTTTTGGATACATTCTCCTGATGGAGGATGAAGAAAAGAGTTTGCCATGGCTTTTCCTTAATTCAGTAAAATGAGCTCAAATCTTATTTAAGTCTTTGGAAGTAGTAATTTGAAAGAGTAGAAGAAAAAAATAGCAACGAGTAAGTGCAGAACGATGCTCTGATTTTGCATTGTTCAACCTTGTTTCTCCTGTAGTCTGTGGATTCCTGCGGGGTTTGTGTAAGAGCAGACTCCTTGCTTACAGGTGATGTGGGCCTCCTTTCTTTCTCACCCCCTGCCATTTCTGGACTCTGTCCTTGGGGCAGGTTGCGGTCTTCTTCACCTGTGCATTTATCCACCTAACCTGTGTTCTGGATTCCTGAGCACTCCCAATTTGGAACTCCCACTGACATCACAGAATTCCTTGCCTGGGACAAATACAGGGCATATTAACACACCATCTTGTAAATCAAAGCTGGGGGGAAAGGGCACAGCAGGGTACCTGGCCCAATCTGCTTCCGCGTGAGCTGAGTAAGAAGGAAGCATATGTTGCATGCAGTTCTCTGCAGAGTTGGTGCTGCTCCCTGGCAGGGACAGTGTGAAGGTTTTGAAGGATTTGTTCGGTTGTTTCATCTTTGCCAGATTCGGCTTGGCTGTCACATGGCCAGTGGTCAGTGCACATTAGCAAACTACCCAAATGAGCAGAAAAGCAGAGTAGGTGTACAGAAAGAATACATTTTAAAATCTAGAAATCCTACAGATCAGGCGTCAGAGTTGAAGCATGTCCAAAATATTAACAATGCTATGGCTCCTCCTAAGTTTCCCATCATGGAAATTTCAAGTGTAAACTATGTTCATGCTAACTTTGCCTTCCGTAGGGATTTAAAGACAAAGTGCATTTTTTGATCTCCAGAGTGATTAGATCATGAAGTCGATGCTGGGGTCTTAATGGTGTGAGTGGGGACAAAGGAATGAAATATCCCTTAAAAGGCATCCTCCAACGATGCTTCCATAATGCAAAACATTTGTTTCTCGGCAGGATCCCATTGGCGGTTCGCTCATATTATATTGCCATTTATATTGGAAAGGCAGGCAGCGCGAAAACTGTAGTCTATTAAGAGTTTGTGAGTGTGTGCATGTGTATACAGTGAAATAATATCTAGTGTAATGTGAAGTGACAGTCAAAATTACAGCTTTTCTCTTGCCGCAAGGGTACTTCTCTGCCAAGTATAGTAATATTGTTGCAGCAGTGTTCAAGGTTGTCAGCAATTCTGGCTTCCTCTGCAGAGAGTCATAATAGTGTGTGTAAGGAAGGAGGTTCCTGTCAGGGGAAATACTATAATTTTGATATATATTTGTTGGTGCCAAGCTGCAATTAAATAGGAGGTGTTGGAAGAAGGTTTCATTTAACCAGCTTGAGTTTGTTAATTAATTAGCAAAAACTTATATTTGGAATGCTTCAAGAAAACAGTTTCATGTTGTTCTTATAACTGGATTTGGTACAACTGTTTTAAATTTGTTTGTTTGTCTCTTAAAGAAAAGAAAACAACGCACCATTCTGTACCCAAATAGAATAAAAATTTGGACAGAATTTTGAATGGAATGAATATCACAGGAATAATTGTACAGAAAGTTTGTGCAGAATCAAAATTTTGCACAGAACTCATTACACAAAAAATATTGTGTAGAGAAAAAAATTTGAATCACTAAAAGAAGTAAAAAATGTAACAGCTTGAATAATCTTATCCATTGCATCTTCTTCGGGGGTCATTTTGTGGTCCGCTTACATTTTGAGTTCTACTTTCATAGATGTAACGTTTTGAGCAACATCCTTTATATGATTTAACCTTGATTAATTTGCAGTTACGCTGTAGGACTTTTCAGGCGAGTAAGGGGAACCAGTTTTCTTAAAGTATATGTGTATGTGATCTATATCTACATATCTATATTTAGACCTGTACTCATATCATTGTTTGCGTAGTACTAGTTCGTCTTCACGGCAGTACGCGAAGGATGCTACCTCTCCTTTCTTTTCCAAACTTCAGATAGTCACACGTCTCTTGGTGATAACTCCTTCCATTCTCATGAAAGAATAAGAAGGTAGCCAGAGTTCGCTGCTAGCTGCTATTTAGATGAAAAACACTTTTTGTGAAAAAGGGTAATACCATTGAGGACTGACATAGTGACAATACATTAAAATCTGTAAGACAGTTGTGTGTGAAGAAAGAAACAACGGGAAGATTGTGTTATTTTTAAAAGGACTATTTAAATTGGGGGAGTTATTGTCATCTCATATTGAGCATTTTGCAAATTGAATTTCATTCTCCAATAAAATATGAATCCAATAACATTTATATCATCATAAAGTGTGTCTGCTTTTGTCTGTATCTGCCATGAAAAAAAGAAATATTCCCAAAGTATATTTCAAAAAATAATTAATAAGCAACCTTTCATAGTTATTTTCTGAGGTTAATTATTACCCTAAGAAATCAATTTCAATTTCTTCAGTTTGTGAGACTCATTTGCAACTGAGTGTTTCCAAAAAGTGAGTGAGTCAGAGTGTTAAATGGGAGCCTTTACTCCCTCCAGAAAGTGCCTCTGCTGCTGGCAGTGAATTATCCAGAAAGCTTGTGCCAGTTTCTGCCCTGTGCCCAGAAAAGGTATGGAAAATGCAAGAGAGCCATTTGAATCCAATCTAGTCGGGTGGTTACAATAAGGAATAGCAGTGGTCTTAACAGTGTTAAAATAAGAGCCAGGGACTCTTGAGTCTTCCCTGAAGGAAAGACCCTGGCTCCTTCTCTCTACCCTTCCTAACCAGTCTGAGCTGATGCATGCAGGGAGCTGGCACAGGTCTATGTTCAGGATGATGGCTGCCCCGTACCAGCACATAAATGAGTGCAGAGCAAAGAGGGAAGAGAAATATAAATCTAGAATTTTCCGTCTGTTAATGGAAAACAGGAAACAAAACTGAAACAAATTAATCAGTTTCCCTTCTGTCCAATCTCCTGTAAAATCTGTCAAAGTCATGATCTATTTTTATTGGGTACTGCAGTTTGGTGAGTCAGGTCTACCGTGTTCCATTCCATTAGAACTCATCATGGTTTGCTCTGCCCAACTGGAAGAACTGTGGCAGTAGTGGTTTTACCCTCAAATTAAGTGTATTTTACCCTCAAATTAAGTGTATTTTTCAGATACAGGTTATTATTCATTCTTTTTTTGGGTTTTTGAGATAAGGTCTTGCCACGTAGGTCAGCTTGGTATTGAACTTACTATGTAGCCCAGACTGGCCTTGAACTCACAGTGATCCTCCTGCCTCTGGAGTACTAGGTACAGGTTATTTTTTTCAAAAAGTTTGGTTCCTTAATCTTGATCACTTTATCTTTCCCTTCTCAGCATAGACTTGCATATCCATTATAGTGATGGACATTATCTAGCACTATTTAGAACAATAGTTGGAGTGATAGACACAACATGTTTTATACATTTTAAGATTGACATACCCATAAATGTTGACATTTCAAAGAAGAAAGTGATAACATTACAAGATTGGGCAAGAGAAGCAACCAGTCAGTTGACCTGGACAGATTCATTACCTACAGGATCCCAGGAGACTGGAGGGCTGGAGGGGTTTAGGGGAGGTGACAGAGTGAGGCCCGGTTCCTCATTTCCTTCACAGGACTTTACTCTTGCATATGAAAGATTCAAACTAGCCTAGGCATAAAAGGTCATTGCTGGTTCCCAATATATCAAATCCTGTGCAGGGGCCAGCACAGTTTCTGGAAAGGGATGGGTGATAAGTACAGTTGGCTCTGCCAGTAGTGCAGTCTCTGTCACGACTTCTGCATTCTGCGCTTATCTGCAAAGTGGCCATCAGCAATAAGCAAACCACAGGCATGGCTGTGTGCCAATAAAACTTTATGCATGGATGTAGAATTTGAATTTCATATCACTTCTCATGTGTCCCAAAATATTATTCTTTTTTCCCTTCCCAGCCATTCAAAAATACAAAGGAATTTTAGCTATACAAGAACACGTGGCAGCCATCCACATCTGGCCTAGAGGTTGTAGTTTGCCAGCTTCTTCATTAGATCATCAAGGTCTTTTTTTTTTTTTTAATCTAATCCATTGGTATTGATTATGTATTGTGTGTTATATTCTTCAGAGACAATACTGTCAGAGTGGGGATCAAGCTGGCTACTGATACCTGTACTTTCTCATCTTAGCAACAAGCAACGAGAAGATGTTTTCTCCATTGTCCCTGTCACAAAAGCCATAGAGAGAACTGAGATTAGGCTTGTTCATGGCAGACAGTTCCCCTGTGTCTGTCATGACCCCTAGGCTGGAGTTCTTAGCATAAGCCGGAGTTCAGTGTTGTGCCTCTACGTGGAGTCAGGGTGGCTCGCATCCCTAGAGGAAAAATGAGATCCATTTTAGCAGTAGGAAGTGCAAAGGAAAACATCCCAAAGAGAGAAATCTAGAGCTTTCTGAATACATTGTGCTTCTTTTATATTTTAACATTGGAACTTTCTTTTTATTTTTCTTATGAAAACATAAGGAATCATCAAAAGGGCATTGGATAGGCTCTTTGCAAACTGTACTTGAAGAGCAATGTTTCTATTTCCTTGTCTTTGCTACATGTCCTCCCTTGTGTTGTGTTTACTAGAAGTGGTTCTCCATGAGATTTCACATTCAAGTTATGCGTGGTGGAGGCAGAGGCTTGACGTTTCCAGCACTGCAGTGAGCAGAGGGTAGGAAAATTTCCAGCAAGGATGTAGCCTTGGCTGAAGACCCGCTTCAGCCGGATCCTTTGGGCAGCTCTGGAGTGTGCATTGTGCCACAGAACTGGCCTTGCTTGACAAGAGGTTGGCTGGTGCCCAGCAGGGATCGGACAACACCTGCTAGGAAAGTGGGAGTCGTGGTCGTAGTCTTCCAGGGCAGCAGGGAGAGTTTGCTATGAGTTGCCTGCCTACACTACAGGTACTGAGTGGATCTGCCCAGGGAAAGGGTCTGGGGCTAAGGAGGAACCACTGCAACGTACTCATGTCCAGCAGCCAGACTGCTCTAGGAAAGCACTTCACCCATGCACAGAGGGACCAAGCAAGCACAGACACATGCTGCTAGAGAAGCCTGCACGTGGGTATTCACTGCCTTCCCCCAAGGGCAGGCAGTGACATCAAACCTTTTCTCCTGCCCTTGGTCTCACACCCAAGCTTAATCCTCTGTCCCATTTACTTCAGCAGAGTGATCCTCAGATAACTTGTGTTTAGTGAAACTCAAGGCTTTTCAGGAGGCTGTGCTAATGGCTTCCTTTTTTAATTGAGTAAATATATTATACACAGCTGGGTAGGTTGTTTCCTTGCTGGCCTTGCTGCTAGACTTTGAAAGCAGATACGGTTTTCTTTAACACACACAGAATGAATGTGGTACTTATTCTTAGTTTCCTGTGGCTCTTCTCCTTTGGAAAATGTATTTACACAGACATTTTTGAAGCCATTTTTAAGATACTGAAAAATTAAAAAAGAAAAGCCCCATCCCCTCCCCCAAACAATGGTTACATAGTGACAACAGAGGGTTGAGCTAAATTCAGCTATGTCAAGGAAGAGCAATAAAAGGAGATGGATTGTTCTCTAAGCTTCACTTTATTGGATATTGTAATTGACATATAGTTGTCATTTATAATCATCTGTCCATTCCTGTGAGTTGGGAGCAGTAAAGTTAATTGTGGTGGCTCATTTGCATTAATCTCACCTCTGAAGGGTACAGTAACCCATTAATATCATGTCATGATGAATTATCACAAATAACATTGAACATATTGATTAATGATCTCTGAGATTTGTATCTCGTTAAAACATTTTGTTAGCTCTTTAAACTTTTAAGCCAACAACCACTGCATGTAGGAGGGGTTTGGAGATCATCAAGAAGAGGTGGTGGGTGGTGGTGTATGTTTTAGGGTCACTGGTTTCAGGAGTTGGATGACCCACTTCCCATTAGATTTTTTTCCTTTTCTTCTAGAAGCCATGTACTTTTTCTTGGTAACTTCTTCTTACTTTTCAAAAGCTACTTGGTGGTTTCTTCAAAACAGTGACTTCTTTGATGACAAAGTGGCTCCGATTCTCGACTGGAATGATTTTAGTAAGATTTTGCAAAATCTTTCTTTCTGCACCAGCAGAGCTGACTTTCTGCATCTCTTGCCCCTCTGGATATGCCTGCTACTTTGAAGCCCAGAAAGCTACTTTTTGTCTTTACAAACAAACAAGCAAACACTTATGAACTTATATGTTAACAGAAACATAGACCTTAATAGGAAGAGTTGTTTGAAATGAACTACTATCGTTCTAGAATATCATTACTCTTGTTTTATAGTATTGCTCTTACCTGGGCACCTTCATCCTTTAGGACTGATTCTGGGAAATTTTTATCTTCTCCGAATTAAACAAACAAGTAAGATGAGCAGAGAAATCATATTGGCCACACATACCATTGTAAGTATTAAGAAAATGTTGGTAAATCCTCATGAACAGAATCCTTTGCAGGATTTCCTTGGGATCATTGAAGTACAGTAGACACCGTAAAGAGAAAGGCTGACATACCAGTTGGATTACAAAGCTTGCTCCTAGCAACTTTTTTCTTCACCAGTTGCAAGAGTGATGCAGTATTCGATCTTTCAGACTTATGTGTTTCTTCCAGTAATCTTTAGTAGTTTTTAACAAACTGGCAAAATGTATTTAAAACTGGCGAGATGTCAGAACCAGTCTTCTCTGCTGTCTATCTGGAAAAGATAGACTGATCCACCTGAAATAAGGATGCCATAAAGATGGTGTCACTAATGCTTGGCTAGATTGAGTGGTTTCTAATCTGAGGGTAATTCTGGGAATGGGCAAAGTGCAACTGTTCCTCTGTAGACCTTGGGTCCCTCGCTTCTCCAATGAGTGAGAGATCAGGACCCTCAGGGCCCTTAGAATATCAAGAATCAAGCTCTGTGAAGGCCTAGGGAATGGACTGTTGAGAAAAGTGAAACTCATGAGAGCTGAACGTGGGTGGGAAAAGGTGTTGCAATCATGCCCTCTAGCTAGCAGGTAAGGACAGCAACACCATTCTGAGTTACTTTTGGATGCTTGCTCAGTTTTATAGAGAGGTCCTAAAACCATAATCAGGCCATATGTGCAGCAGTCTTTGGGCCTAAATAGCTAAGGACAAAGTAGATTGCTTACTTCTAAGAGCTCTTCTGTTCCCTTCTTTGTCAGTCCTGTTATGTTCCTCACCCACTGAGTATTTAATATCTGTGTTTTCAAATCAAAGAACAAGCTTTCTGTCTCCCAGGATAATATCTTGTAAAGCCAACCTCTTTATTACTTCACCAGTTTAAGGCTTTATTACTTGCGATCTAAAGCCTGCTAGTGAATTATGCATGTTAGAGCTCCCAGCACCATCTCTACCCACTCTTCCTCCACCTTTTGGGGGGTCCAGATATGTAAGGCAAGCTCGACGTGTGTTCATTTCCATCCGTGGTATTAATCCTTATTCATTTTAAAAATCTGCTAACGGAAATATTTCCATTCAGCTCATTAATCAATTGTGATTTTCATTCCCTTGTTTTGTAAAAGCTGTTGCAATAAATACTTTTTTCACAAGGCGAAAATCCAAGAGATGGATGCAGCCAGCGTAATTAATTGCACCCAGTTACAGGAGATCAGCAAGTTTGTGAGATTCACATGCTGCTGTACCATATGGCTGCCCAGTAGGCGAAAAATTTGATTAATGTTTTGAAGTAGATTTTTTTCAGCAAATATTACAGCCCCAGATGAGGTGTTTTTTCCCCCCTTTAACTTTCCAGGGCTGTTAGACTTAGCTGAAGGAACCAGTCCTCTGATTTAAAGCTTAATAATATTGTGATTCAGTGAAAACTTAACATGTGATAAAAATTACTGTCCTCCCACATCTCTTGTGGGTACAGAAACATAGTACATTATGTCTTTGTAATTAAGTAAAGTGTGATTGTTAGATTTTGGAAGTTGAGTCTTTTTCCCCTAAATAAACATAACTAGTTTTAATTGATGTGCTTTTGGTATGGTTTATAAGCAATATATTTAGGGAGACTTTTAAAGCTAAATGAAAACAACAACAAAAAGAATAAAAATTTTTTAAAAATGAATTGGGCAGCAGCACTTTCTTAATTATATATCCCACACCAAGGGGAGCATCATAAATGTAACTAGGTAAGAAAGCATATTAATTTCATACTCTTAAGTCAATTTATTTTTTATGTTAAAATTCTCTAGATTTTAAGATGGATTTTATTACTTCCCTCACCCTTAGAAAGTCAGGTTTATGTCATAGCTCCTTGTTGTTCTGGGCACCCATCTTCTATGCTCTGACTTTTCTTTCCTGTAAGGAGAAGGGAACGTGTCATCACTGTTAGTAATGTAACAGGACAAAATGTTGTAGAACTGACCCCAGCATTCACAAAAACAGGATGAAATTTGGGAACATGTCGGAACTGACCAGGGACTCTGTAAGTAAAGTACTGTAAAACGAAACAAACGAAGAAACAAAAAATCTCTCCACTCCAGTGAATAATGCCTGATGCTATAGAAGGCTTAGCTTCTGTTTTTATTGTTTCTTGTGAAACTGTACATTTCTATTTGTCTAAGTCATATTTACTCTCTTTTAAATCTTAATGTTTGTTGAAATGACCTACTAGTGTAAGTGTTTGGAATGAGATCTTTAACCAGGCATGTATCAAACTTGTTCTTAATCTTTTGAGTTTTGGTAAACAGAAAATTCTCTTTTCCAGAACCACTTTGACCCATTAGTGGTCCAGAGAGATTCTTTGTTCAAAAGAAATTGTGTTACCACTATCAAATGAAACGTGTATGCTGTCAGTTCTTAGATATCATGTGGTTCTTTCTCAGTTTATTTTGTGTTTTGTGTCTTAAGGTACAACAGTGGCTCAGCAAGGGAGTGGATCAATCAGAATTCAGGGGAAAGCACAGAGATTCCCACAAAACAACCATCTACTCTGATTCTGATTTATGAAGTCAAAGCAAAAGTTTAAGCAGGAGGGTTAGGTTGTTTTTGAGAATTTCACTGGACTAGGTTTTTAACTATGTTTTAAAAGAATTTAAAGATTAGTTAAGTACTAATTACCCACAAAGACATGAAAAGAAGGGTTTCAGTGGTGGCGTGTTTTACTATGCCCATCCAAAGAAACCAGTGAGTCCTATCTTTTTCCAAGTTTCTATTGAAATTCTTTCATGTTCCTTGTTACTCCATACAGATTTTTATAATGAAGCAGTTTTGGAGACATCATTGAAGACAAATATTTCCTTAAGACTTAATTCACATATTTCTTTATTATAGCTATTCCTAGTGAATATTTTTCAGCTCTGCAATTTAAGCAATATTTGTT
The DNA here is from genome assembly GCA_004365215.1 of Cuniculus paca. Classification (NCBI taxonomy): domain Eukaryota; kingdom Metazoa; phylum Chordata; class Mammalia; order Rodentia; family Cuniculidae; genus Cuniculus; species Cuniculus paca. Next base: position 618 of record RJWT010049930.1, on the reverse strand, counting down.
TTTTGACCGTCTACAGTATTCTAAACACTTTGTGTGGTCACTTCTAATTATGGCTTAGGGTTTTTAAATGAAAAGAGGAAACGCTTTTTAATTTTTATTTAATATGGCAGGTGAAACATGAACAGTATATGATCAGTTGGCAGGACACAGTGTGTTGAATTATTGATGAGTTTACTTTTTTTTCAGCAGCACATACATATATGAAATTCATTCCTGAGTGATAGGATGCATGCCACCGAGCTCTGATGAGGGCCATCACCATATCGCAGTAAAAATAACATAGGATGCAGCTGTTTGATCTGGGTTGGCCTTAATTTTGTTGTGCTAGTTGTGGTTGTCATTTTAATGCAGTTTATTTGGAGAGAGTAAACCTGTCCACAGTGTGGTGTTTTCTCTGCAAGGGAGAAGAATGGGCTTCTTGTTTCCCTGCTTTTAGCAATGCAGCCCCAGGACGATTCTGCCAGGGAAACTGTGCTGATTCCTTTTAGATCCTAGAGGAGCCCGATACAATTGTAATATCTCCTGTATATGTACACATTTTACTTCCCTAGATGTAATCTCTTTAGAAAGAAAATCTCCCAGAATGTCAGCTCCTGTCCATGGAATATCCTTTCCCTC
>RJWT010049929.1:0-10925 GCA_004365215.1 Cuniculus paca | reverse complement strand
AAGACACAGCATTCGGCACTGTCAGTTTCCATCCTGAGAGTACCAGGCAGGCCCTGGAGTTTCAGAAAGTAGTGAAGGTCCACCTGTACTTGGGAAAGCTCTCAGGCTGTTGGCAAATACCCAAGCTAGAAGCCTACTGAGGCAGATCAGTTCTGCAGTGCCACGAAAACCCGCAGAAGCAGGATAGGGAAGACCCGAGGAGCCGTGTCAAGAGGGCGAGCAGGGTGTATATAGGGTATCTGGAGGAAGAACTGGTGGGGCATAGCAATGGATAGAAATAAGGTATAAAAGAAAGGAACGTCAACTACTCACCTCACTTTTCCTTACCGCCCACACCACAAATTATTGTTTTGTTTCAAATATATCTTTTCTTCCTCCCACTTAATTCCAGATGAAATGGTCTACATGGGCCCTTTTCCTTAATTTTGTTCTTTTTGACAGCACAGTAATGAATTCCAAACTAAAAAACAAGTAAATGAATATAATTTCCATACTATTATACCAAAGGGAATGAAGTTCACCAACATCTTTGCTCTTTGAAAGTGTATTTTGCTTTTCCTATTTCCCAAGAAAAATGGCACTTGACGGAGGAATTGTTGCACCTTTCCCATCCCCTGCCTACATCAACGTTTCTAGTATCAAAAACAGGACATCATATTCCTCTTCAAGTGAAAGCTAATTGCTGGCTTGAGGCTAAGAACACTACAAAAGAAATCATATTGGCACTTATTTTTGAGTGCTTGCTTTGTGCTAGGCATAGCTATTCATGTTTTATGTATATTAAAAAACTTGACTCCCCAACAATCTTATGATGGATTTTAGAGATGAGACAGGAAGGCACTGAAGTGTAGACATCGCTCAGGGTCATAGCATCACTGCATGATCTAACTGGTCCCAGTTCCGGCTGCCAGTTTGAGATGCTGGGCACGTTGCTACTGGGAGCTGCTATTTCTTCCTCTCTTGCAACTTTATAAATAGTAGAAGAACTCCTTTTTCTACCATTCTCTCTAATTATGAGGAGAGAAGCAATAGCCAAGAGAGATTAACCTAAATTTTCACTGATCTCCTGTGATGGTAATATAGGTAACCACATATGCTAGCATCACTAATATTTCTGGAAATGATTTTATCCTGATTCTACACCATGAAAATTCCTCTGCAAACACTCAAAAATATAAGGTATTGGAGAAGGCAATACCTGGTGTACATTTTATAAGTTTTCAACTTGGAATTTTACACATTTCTGAATGCATTATCCTAGTGTTATGAATGAGATTCAAAAATATTAATTTTTCCAGGGTCACTCAGTAAACTTCAGAGTTAAAATGGTCACTTCTGTGTACATCTAAATCCTCATGTGTTTTCCTAAACATTATCCTAGGTAGTTAGTGAATTAGAAAAGGAGGTAGCACCTTAGCCAGTTTGGATAATCATACTCAACCGATACAAACTAATATTTCAGCAATTCTTCGAAGTCAGTAGACCCTTGATAACAAAAACCACTATGACAATAGGGTTATTTCTTAATTTTGTTTTTTCACTTACATAAGCTTTTGTCATAAGATACTTGTTCTTTCAAAACAAAACAACAGAAGCATAAAATGAAATAAAAGCATGAAACTATTGTTTTGAATGGAAAAAACCATAGAAATGATACACATTCTGCTTGTCTTCATGGTTGGGTAATCAAGAGCTCTATTTCTTTTTTCACATTTTGCCCACTTTGATGTGTATGCGCCTTTCCTGGTGAGTAATATTTTTCTCTGTTTCATTATTTTGTTCTGTGGACTCTTCCCGAGTGGCTTTCCTTCACGCACATGCATGTGTATGTGTTTTCATTGCTAACATGGAACCTTCCTGGGATCCAAGAAGAAAGATAAGCATGGAACCACAGAGACGGGATATACGGAGGGCCATCCCGAAAAGTACGTGCAATGTCCATCACATGACTCCATTTTGTTAGTTTTAAGTTGGTTAATGGTAGAACAATCCATTTGAAGTAGTAAGACAGATAGTATACTACATGCAGACAGTCTCCAACCTAATGACTGTTCAACTTATGACTTTTCCACTTTATAATGGTGCAAATACAACATGCACTCAGTAGGAACTTTATTTTTGAATTTAGCTCTCTTTCTAGGCTACTAATCTGAAGTGTACTACTTTTTCACGATACTGGACAGTGGTAGCAAGACACAACTCTCCAACAGCCATGCCGTTGTGAGGGAACACTCCGTGAAAAGTATATTGTCTTGCTAAGCCAACTTGTTTGATAGGTTAGATTAATTAAATTCATTTTCAATGTATGATATGTTCAATTTGTGATGGGTTTATCAGGATCTAACCCCTTGCTACTTGAGTCACATTTGTAATTCTTGGGAGTTCATTCATGTGCTAGCTACTGCTGTAATCACTTTACAAGAATTAATTGATGTAATTCTTAGAATAACCCTTGGGATTAATCTTTTATGATCTCCGTTTTAGGAGTAATAAAACCACGGGTCAAAAAGACAGCATGTAACTCCATCAACTCATGCATCTGGGGGGGGGGTGAGGGTTGCTGAGCACGGTGGGGCCCATCAGATGGTCTGGGTCTAAAACCTTGCCTTATGCAGTCATCTGCTTTCTTAGGTAACCTCTCCCAGACTGGAAGGAAAGCAATCTTGCACTATTTCTTAAGGTTTCTTGGTAGTTCTTTTCATGACAAATATTGTAACAATTGTGTGATGTGGGCAGTGCATTCAAAAATGTCACCTTCTTCAGAATTAAGGTTGGTTTGTGTAGACAAACAAATCAAATAAAGTGTGCGTCTTTGAACCAATTTAACCTGTAGCTTCAAGGTAAGCTTGGGCTATTACAAATGTCACAGATGCAGTGAAAGGCTCCACACCTCCTAAACCGTTCTCCTTCCTTCCTGGTAGGACTCACACATTTACAGACTTTTATTTACCTGTAGTTCATTAGGCAATTTGGAAGCTTTGGAATGCAAATTCTGTATATGAGGTTTGACCTGGGTCGAAGTCTTCACCCCACAGCTGCCAGAGACATTCTCATGGTTTCTCTGCTCCACTCCCAAGTGGGAGACATCATACATTTTCTGTTTTCATAAGTTGAAAATATCTCATTCTGAATTTCTAAGCAAGCATATTTAGAACTAAGATTGCTTCTCTTAATGGAAGCAAATGCAAAAGAAGCTGTACCCTGGATATCACTGAAATTTATGAATACACAGAGTCAGGAAAATGTCTTTAGTGGAGGTGCATTATTTGAATTTTTAAGAACCAGGGCTACGGTTTGTCTTTTCTTTGCAGTTGGCCTTGGTTATGAACTGGGAATTTAGATTGACATTTTCTTCCTTTTCTAGGGCTAGTTCTTCTTTGAAAACATTTACACATTAACAAGACAGCCTGCTAAAACGACCATATATTCCCCTGGACTCTTCGTATCTTTAAATACTGTCAGAAAGTCTACTTCGATTCGGATTTTGAAGACAGGGAAGTATCGCACAGTGACTAGGAACAAGGATTGTGTAATCAGAAAAATTTGGAACAGAATCAGCTTTTAATTATTCTCTACATAGAATGGTAGTCATGATTCATTATCTCCCCCATTTATAAGTCAATGATGACAAAACTGTTAATAATAATTACCATGGCAATGGAACTTACCTAGCACTTATCCTACAGACACTTCATTTGTTTTCAACACTATTACATGTAGTGACCAAGGCTGTGAAATAAGGAAGTAGAACCAAAGTGGGGAGAGAAAGGTAAGAAACTTTCCCAAATTGATATAACTTGTGGGATGGAACCAGGGTTTGGACTGAAGCTGTCAGATTTGCATCATTTACCACAGCATCTGTGTGTGTGTGTGTGTGTGTGTGTGTGTGTGTGTGTGTCTGTGTGTGTGACTGTAGGCTGTCCAGTAAGCACCTATACTAAAAAGTGGGTTTTTCAAGAAGCTGGTAACATTTAAGTTTCAGGAAACTCAATTGCATGGACAACTTTCAAGACTATACCTATGCAGAGGTGTTTAGGTTTTTATTTTTTAAACATATTTTTGTACTCTTTTTCTTATAAATAGCTCCTGTGATAATTACTCTTGACAGTCAATTGACAATCTGCCTGGGAGGTTGAAAAGGAGGTTGAAAAACAGACCTCTGGTTAGGTCTGGGTGGGTCGTGGAGGCATGATTGGGGATTGTAGCTCTCTGCTGTGTTTCCCTGTTCTGTGCTTCCCAGCTGTTATAAGGTGGGCACTTTTGCTCCCTTCATCCCTCCATTGTGATGCTCCTTCCTTGGAGCCAGCTGGCCATGGACTGAACCTTCTGAAACTGAGAGGCAAGCGCAACCTCTCCTCTTTGAGTTGCAGGTGTCAGGTATGCTGTCCCAGCAATGAGAAATATGATCAGTACAGTCCCTCAAATAAGATATGCTAAGCTCCATATATCTGGATCAGTCTTGGAGAGAAAGACAACAATTGTTAGCTCTTGTTAAGTACACACATATTATTGCTAGTTATAATATTCCTGGAATTCATGCTGAAGCTTCAGCTTCTCAGGTGCCCTATCTCTCTGCTTTCCATTTGTCAACTCTGGGTACCCCTGTTTGACTCTTTGTTTATCCACCTTCTTTGCAATGCAAGCCTGGTTACCCAGTTAACTTACACAGATGTATCTATACAAAAATCATTGTTTAAATACGAAGGTGTACAAAGGTTGATAAAAATACAGAATGTATTTAAGTAAAAAAAATTACATTAAAAGACATATTGCCATTAAACTCCCCAAAATACTACCATTCATTTCAAACACTTATCCCGTTGTTCTTGTCACTTTCTCGAGCCCTTCTGGAAGGCCTCTTTCATGAGTGTCTTTAGGAGATGCGATTAAAAATACAGTGAATGCTGTTGCCGAGTGCCAAAGGAGGCCCCTCCAAGCATTATGTCGTGTCTTTATCCATCATCATTTATTAGATCAGGCACTGTGCAGCCTCTGCCTCTTCCCAAAGTCAAAAGGACCATGAACAGTAAATGTTTTGAATGAATTCAGGACATCAAGGCAGCCACAATAGCCCAAATGAAGACACTCATGGAAGAGAGCTTCCAGAGCTGCTTTTGAAAGTGGTAAGAATAATGGGTAAGTGTGTTCCAAGTCAGGGAGGATTTTGAGAAGAATTAATGGCACTGTGTCTTTTACTGTAATGATTTTTTAAAAAAACTAACCAGACACATCCTCTGGTTGCCATTCCAGTCTCACAGCTCACTCCCTCTGCAGTCTACCATTTGTCCCACTGAACAAAATACTATTGCTCTGCAAATTCAACATCAACTTGACATCTACATGAAGTCATTGATGAACGCTTTGAAACTTACTATCATCATGGCAATCATTATACCAGAAACAGATTATTGATGCAATCATAGGCTAAACCTGTAAGCTATATGATGTGATTTAATAATTACAAATTTCCTAAAGCTTGAATGTTACCCTTTATTTACAGAAGTTGTAAATATTAAACGACTTGCCCAAGGTTACATAGTAGGTGGTAATGCCTAGATGAGAACTCTGATCTGTGACCCCAAATCACTGTCTACCCTCAATCCTGTCCAGCCTCCTATCCAACATTGTGCCTGACCACTACCATTGAACTACACTCTGAAAGTACAGGTGTAAATAGTACATTGATTCAGGGATGAGAAAAAATGTCGAAAAATGAAACTCTATGTTGGAAGAGCTCAGACAAATCATGAGTCAATTATATATTCTAAAATTATGCAAATGATCCTTTTAGTTGTGAATTAATCAATGTTAATCACTTGAAAAATAGCTCTTTCATTCTTTTTTTTTTTTTTAGAGATGTGTCAAAGTAGTTGAAATTCTCCTAGTAAGCTTCCTTTTTAAGAATTCCATTTTTTTTTTCGCCTGGCAGATGAAGACTTCTCGAGTTATTTTGGTGTTGAGCAACAGTCACAGTAGGTGATTAAATTAGAGGCAGGTGTAAAACCTCTGAGACTCACCCGAGGTTCTGGGTGCTGAGGGCTAGGGTTCGGTAGAAAATTCCTGACACTCAACACGACTTTCCTTTGTGTACAAGAAAGACATGCTGATGTGACTTGCTATTTAGAAAAAAGAGTCAGTAAAGGGGTAGAGTGAATATTGAATGAGGAAGATGTGGTTCATCTGCTTGCTTGAATTCATAAGCAACACACTGTCAGCTGTGGGTATTTGCCATGCACGTTAAGAAAGATGCAAATAGTGCAAATGAAGTGACAGTCCTCTTTATATCAGCAACAGGAAGCCTAGTGATTCTTCATTTATTAAGAAAGCTTAGTCTACTGATATTAAACAAAGTTTCTGAAGGTACTCTAATGAATGAGATGCTTTCTAGTTTGTGACTGACTTTCATAATTCTGTAAAAAACAAGGCAGTAAAACTGTTGAAATGTCATTGTAGAGAAATGGAGAAATGCCTCGAATTCATTATAAAGGGAGATTTGCTTCCTGAAATTCTGGGCATCTCAACTTGTTGTTATTGATTCTTTGTCAGTTATGAATATAGATAAATTCTGAGATTATGTTTTGCACCAAGAATGAGATTGCAAGTTTTTACCTATATATAAAAGTTAAAATGTCAATCTCATTTAAGTAGAGAGTGGAAAAGCAGTCACTAGAGGTGTGGAAGGGTCACAGGGAGGGAAGCTGGATAATGGGACCCAGAATAGGTACACCTAGAAGGAAAGACTTCTAGTGCTCTACAGTACAGTAGGTAGAATATAAGTTTTCAAAAATTTGTTACACATTCTATAAAGAACTAGGAAAATAGAGTTTGAACTTTCTTAACATAAAAAAATGTTTAAGAAGATAGAAATGCCAGTTAGACATGTATTGAATTATCACATTGTACCTTATAAACATACACAATTATCATGTCAATTAAAATTCTTTAAGTACCTGGGAGATTTGAGAATCACAAACTCTTTTTAAAGTGAATATTCCGCCAGGCCTGGTGGCGCACGTCTGTAATCCCAGCACTAGGGAGGCTGAGACAGGAGGATCATTGTGAGTTCCAGACCAGGCTGGGCTACAAAGTGAGCTCAAGGCCAGCCTGAATGACAGTGAGACCCTGTCTCAAAAAGACAAGGGCTGGGGATCTAGCTCAGTGGCCTAAGTGCCTGCCTGGCAAGTATGAGTTTGTGACTTTGATCCCCAGTGCCAAAAAAAGAAAAAGAAAAGTAAAGTGAATATCCCTAAAGTTACAATTCTTAGGCATCTGATGAAGTGTTGATATATTTACACTTTTCTTTCTTCACTTCCAAATATGCATTATATTTTTCTTTTTGTGAAGAATGCAATAAAATATAAATTTCTGTTTCGTTTGATGATTCTTATCTTTTATGGTTCTTAAACTCTACAGCTTTTATGGCTTGAAGGGTAGACTCTTGGTCAGACATGCATTGATTTCTGCACTGGATACTTCTAAAGTAGATGTAACGAGGGTGATTAGTTTTGGGTCTGACCAAATTGTGCTGGTGGGCCTGCAAATTAAGTTTCATACCAGGATCTTATAAACTTACAATACTATGGCATCTTCCTTTTCCAGAATGATCAAAGTCTAAAAGACATGAGCTATTCAACTTTAACTGCTCTAGGAAGGACTCTGAAAATACATTAATTTTTCAGCAGAAAATCTATGTGACTCTTTTAAATAACTTAGTCGCCTAAGAATACTTCAGAACACTGGATGCCTTTCAGTGGCCTGTGTGCCTAAAAACCCCATTGCATTCAGGTCAGTGATGTACTTGATAAAACAGAATTCAGACTTTTCAGGTGAAAGTTAATGAAAAAATTTAGATTAAATGGCTCGGTACATGTTTTGAAGTGCTTGAAATAGCAACTTTAAATACTGTTTAAAAAATCTTGAAATGTTGGGACTTTGTTGCACAGTTATCTGCTGAATTACATTTTAGGAGATACTAAACGTTATCCAAATAAATTGTAGAGCGATGTATTTAAAATATCTGAATGTTTTTATTACAAAAGCCATGTACATTACACAAATGACATGAGCATGCTCAATAAATTCTTACTGACTAAAACTTACTGGCTAGGGTTTATTCAGTAACCTAGGAAATCAAAATCCATTATTTTGAAGATCTAGAAGAAAGTTCCATTGAACAGGAAGGTAACTGTTATCTTTCCCCAAATCTAGTTAGACTAATTGATTTTATAACCTTAGTTTTATAGCTCAATTCAATTTTGTTTTAGATGACTCAAAAATTATTTAGATAACTTAAAAAAAAAGGAGAAAGACCTGAAGTGTTTATATTTTACTGCACTTCTTATTTACACTTACTTCATTTTCACTTATCTTACAGATTTTTGATTTCCTGGTAGCTTATTATGAAAATGAACAGAGTATAAGAAACTGAACATCTACGAATGATAAAAGTAAGTTGGCTTTGATACCTACACTTTGATACCTACCTAAAGGGCTTAGATATTTAGCAATGTTTTTCTTTTTAGCAATAAAGTAGATAAAACATGAAACTAATAATTATTAGTGGTAGAAAGAAAATTCTGCAGCGAAGATGCCAGAGGTCTGTCTAGTTTTACCTACTCTACTTTCTGGCTCCATAGTCTTGGAAAGTTTCTAAATCTTTCTGACCCTTAATTCTCTTATCATAGTATTGGAAGTAATGGTGCTGTCTATATCTCACAGTATACACTGTAGATGATTAATTTATCCCACATAACATCTATAGAGCATAGTTTGGAGCATAATAAATACCATATAATTGTACATTATTTCATGTGGTTCTACAGCACTTTTTTTATATTTCTCCCATAGCAACTTACAGGTTTTCATACCAACCTTAATATTTTAGGGTTGCTATGCATGATCTTTGAGAGTCACTTGTGGCCAAAGCTCAAGGCTGCCTATCTACACATAGTGCCACCCTCAGACCCTCCACCTGTGCAGCGATTGCAACTGGGTCTCTGATTTCTAAAACAACTTTACCAAGACACAATTCACATGCTCTGTAATTTACCTGAAGGGTGAAATACTATGACTTTTGCCACATTCACCAACATGTGCACTGACCACTACCATTATTCTGTTTTCCCTGTTCTGAAAGATATCCCCCTACATTTTTGCTACAACCATGACTCCAAGTCCCATATCCTGAAACCCCCTGCAGGGGAGTCTCTGCTAGGGTACCTATGAGTCTTCAGCTCTGAGAAATGGTCCTAGCAGCCAGTCCCCCATGGCCATTCGGCCTCCGGGGACCACTGTTTCATTAGATGAGGCGCACGAGGGCTCTTAATCAGTCCAAAATTGTCTGCCACGATGAACTAATTCTTCCCTCCTAAGAAAGGCTTTAATTTCTTAAGGAAGTTTATGACAGTGAAATATAGATTGAAATCCATCTTCCAGCCAGAAATTTTTAATTGATTTATTCACTTCAGTAAATCACACAATAAAGTTGCTTACTTCTCTGAATCATTTACTCTAAAATATTTCATCCTCTGCCAAAGGCTGTAAGTCAACCGTCAGAGTAGTTGCACGACTTCGCTGACTGCTAAGCAGTGTTTCAAGGACTACGCGTTCAACAAAGGGGAAGGCAAATGCTTGGGAGTGAGTGCCAAAGTGATTTTAGTCGTCAGCTCAGCAATCGTTGATGTGCCCCCGAATATAATCCAGAGTTTAAAGGAATCCTTCCTGTGTCAGGCCGATGTAGAGCTGAATCTTGCTAAGTTCAGCCAAGTGCCATTTTGAGGGACTCTGCACAAGGACAGGTAGTGGCTCACTAAATTCCCCTCTGTATCCGATTGTCCTGCCTTCTCAGTTGTCCCCATCCATGAGTTTGAACAGACTGACTCTGCTTCTTACAGCTGTCATCGGAAGCTCTCCAAACACATTGTGACTTTTGCAGCTTCCTTGAGTAGTTGCCAGAACAGGAAGCAGGTGGAGCAACTTACACAGTGGGCTGGCTCACTCCTCTGGTGGATCCAACTCTGCTTCCTATACCTGTTGTGGCTTCTTTTTCTCATATTCCTTAATTATCCAAAGCCCGCACACCCTATATGGAAGCCTCATAGCTGTATAATGCTAGGACGGATAGGCAAGCTTAGGCACTGCACCTAATTCCCCCTCTGGACACCCTTGTGCCTGAGGTACTTTTTGAACAGCTGCATCTCCTGTGCATTTCTAGTAAATAAGTTCTTCGGAATCCAGTACAAAATAAATAGCTGCCAGCCATCTGTCTTAGAAAGATCAGAGGTTTTAAAATATTTTGAATACACCTTGTACAATGTAGATATCCAGTGAGAAAGAAACAACGCACTAGAAACCTACAATGGGGTGTGATTGAAAAACTTAATAGGCCTTTTGATTTATGTCAAAATATATTGCATGTCAAAAGACCGGTTTCTGGATTGTGTTACTTTTATCGTGATGAAAAATGCCATTAAATATGTCACTGAAAATTAAGTAATGAAATGATTTGACATAGCAAAGAAAATTTTAAAACAGTAATTTTTCTTCCGGCTGTCACAACTCATTTAGATACCAATTGTCTGAAACCGCAAGTCTCTGAGTCAAAATGTCAGCAGATGGCTGTCCGTGGCAGGAAAAAATGCTGCCAAGGTGAATATGAATTTTAATTACCAGATCTGCGTCAAGAGAAAGTTGATTTTTTTTGCTTTTATTAGGATTTAAAGTATAAAAAGACACTGAAAAATTGGGCAGAAATAAAGACTCAATTTCAACACCTTTCTCCAAAACATTCTAAAGTTGATGCTGCTCTGAAAATTTGTTCCTTTGCCAAAGTGCTTTTTTCTCTCATGGTCTATAAATCTTCCCAACACACTTCTTAAGACATATTTCTAGGAAAGGGGAAGAGATAGGAGAAGAAAAACCACGTT
>RJWT010049928.1:0-10930 GCA_004365215.1 Cuniculus paca | reverse complement strand
GAAAACAATTACATACAGGACACATAATTTATAGTTTATTTATAATGGTCTCCCAAGGAGTCAAATACAAAGAAAGTGCAAGAAATCTGTCCACACACTAAAGACCTAGAGAATCCAGCCAAGGGCCTGGATCCCATGGCAATATCCCGTAGGAGTTCAGCTGAAAACCTAGAGGCCATGACAGTGCCTCCCACGAGTCCAACTAGAGGCCTAGAGCTCATGACAATGACCCATGAAAGTCTGCTTCACAGATCTGGCTGGGAAGGCCCAAAGGTCAGTGGTGGAAGCCAGAAAGTCTGCACCAGCAGGGTGAAGGATCTGTGCCAGTAGGTTGAGGGTTCTGCACTAGAGCCAAGAGGAGATGCTCAAAATAAGGACCACAGGGCTCCCCTGAAAAGTACCACAGCCATCCTCAGCAACAAGGTCCTGAGCTCCTCTGACAATGAGAACAGCCAACTTCGTTCATATCAGGAGGCCAGCATGACAAGCTTCTGTTAGAGAGTGAACGGCACACATCTTCCCCTCCAGAGCCAGGAAGCAATGCTCAAAGTAAGGAGCAGAGCTCCCCCAAAGTGAACCACAGCCATTCTCAGCAGCAAGGTCCCAGGCTCCTTTGATAATAAACAGCCGGGTTCATATCAGGGGAGTCAGCATGACAAGCTCCTCCAGGAGAACCAACAGCTCCAAACAACAACACACTCACTTATTCTCGAGCTCCCCTTTAGGTTGGTAACCATCCTCAGGTGGGTCCGCCACTCAGCACCCCCCACACTGATTCAGTTCAGCTGGTGTTTAAGCTGACCACCAGTTTTCAATCCACGACACCCTCCCTACAATCTTTGACAATTATTGAAATATGAACGTAAGCACTGCATAAAACTGAATTAGTATTCAATCTTTAGTTGTTCACGTAGGCATTTAGAAAATATGAATAATTTCTCTTTCATGTTATAATGCAAAGGAGGCAAAAGAAGAATCTTGGTAGCAATGAAGGACTCACAGACATTCCTGGATAACGGGCTTTAGTTACTATCTTTTCTAATGCCCTCATTTTACAGGGAGTACTTGAGCCCCAGCATGGCTCCACCTGTACCTTAAGATGATTACTTAATGATTCATTCTATCTTTTACCAGAGGAAAAGCTTGATGTCTCTCTACGTGGAGGCCCCTAGCTAACTTATTTAACCCTTCCATACTTCTGTTTCACGGTTTATAAGATGGAGGTAACCGCATTACCTATCTCGGGGCTTGGTTGTGATATATAAATGCTTACTATTTGTAAACAACCTGTGTAGTGTTGAGAACAGTGCCTGGCACCTCATAAGCATTTAACTAACCTGACTGTTGGGGTGATTATTACCTAATGGTAAGTACTTGGGGGCTAGTGCTGACCAACGGTGGCTCCATCATGGAACTCTTCCCTTTCTTACCTATGTTTAGTTTACTACTTAGTATCAGCTTTAAAGAGCACTCCAGTTAGAAACGCAGTTTTCTTGTTTTGCCCACTTGCATATGTACATGCATGTGTGTGTGCAGGTGCACACGAGAGGGCGGATATAAAACATCAGCCCACCGGGGCCTGATGACTCTACTTTTCAACCCAGTCAACTCTCAGTCCTGCTCAGTGCTCCCTCTTTCCTGCGGGTGTTGCCTGTGCTCCTCTTGCCTCCAAATGCCCTGCCTGTCTGCACTCCGTCCCTCCACGATCTGTTCTCCAACAGCACCCAGAGGTCTTCTAAAATGCAAGTCACATGGTTTTACTTCTCTGTTCAAACCCTCATCCCCTCTCTCTGAAAGCAGCACTCCAGCCTGGGAGAAGCTCCTCTCCTCCTTCTTCCTTGCACTCCTCACCCCGGCTTTCCATCTGCGATCTACTGTTCTAGTTTCATACACAGCAGGGTACGTAACAAACACCTCTAAAAAAGGTCCAAGACCTTCTGTGCTGAACTGTGGGCTGGGAATTAGTGTAAAGGCAGAGAGGTATAAATGGGTAACAGAACACATACAACTGAGAGATGCATGGCGCCAAGGCCTGTGCCAGTGACTGTGGGCTCTGGACTCTGGGGTGGGGCTACAGGAGCTTGTCGGTCATCTCGGTGTATGAGATTGTTCAGGGGGAGGAAGAATGGCAGAGTGACCTCAGGAACAGTTCTACTATCTCGAAGTTCATTGGGCTGAACCAGAGCGGTCACCAGTTTGAGCATCTCCCCATCCCTGGGCCCAGCTCTGGGCCTGACGGAGCTGACCCATTAGAAGACCTTTGAGGTAGAGGAACACACCCATTTCAGGACCTGGCCTCACTGCTGGAGAAAGTGAGAGGTCGCCCTGGGGTCAGCAAGTGTTTATCAGGTCCTCCCACTGCTAACACTGAGAGGACCTTGATCCGGGATATGTCGAGACGGTTTTAGTCACAGACAGGGCTCTTTCGCAGCTCGTTTTGTGTGTGATACTGATTAGGTCCCAAAGCCTACCTGGGTCTTCACTCCTGGCCTTGGTTACAGCGTGGCCTTACCGGTGAGCTGCGGTGTGGCAGGGCACACGCTAGGTTCTTATCTATGCCCCATCTCCTGTTCTTCCTCAAGAAACCCTCAGAGTAAGCAGTGATTTCCTGTTCTTCAGATTAGGATGCTCAGAGCGTCTCCCTAACTCCCACATTCACACAACTTCACGTGGCAGAGCCGGACCCAAACCTGTACCCATCGAGGACTCTTGAGACAGTAAGAGAAAATGATGAAGCCAGGAGCAGTGGTGGATGACTGTAATCCCAGCACTCAGGGAAACTGAGGCAGGAGAATCACAAGTTCAAGGCCAGCCTGAGGAAACAGGCAAGACCTATCTCAAAATAAAAAAGTTTAAAAGGGGCTGGGGATATATCTCAGTGGAAGAGCACCTCTAGGTTCAGTTCTGAGAGAGAGATTCAGACATTCAACATCAGATACATAAAACACTGCTACCTCATTGGCCCCTCATTATCCCAAGACAGTGCAGGATCTGTGTTCCTCCTAGAGCACGGATGGCAAATGTTTTAGAGATAGGTGCCCAAACTCACTTATTTATCGCAAAGTGCCAACACTGCAATCAAACCCGGATGTGGAGGTTTTAGTTTACAAAAAACAACTCTACAGTAACATCTTCTGTCTTAAAAGAAAAACACAATAACACATGTGCCACAGGTTCGCCACCACTGCCTTTGAGGAATGCTACAATGCTTCTCCTGCCTACAGATATGCATGGCCTGGGTGGCCCCTGCCCCTGAGTGTGGGTGCTTGTGACTTGCTTCTAAGTGATGGAGTGTGTGTTGAGTGATACGGTGTTGCTTCTGCCACTGTGTGGTGTGGGAGCGCACCTCCATGTGAATGGACTGTCCATCACTGCTCGGCTTGCATGCCCTGGTGAGGCCAGGCCTTGCTGAGGAGTCCCCACACCAAGGAACTGAGTGTAGCTTCGGCCAAAGCCAGGGAGAGGTCCACTTCCATGGATGACAGTGTGAGCTGGAAGATGTCCTTCTCCAGTGAGCCTCAGCACCTTGTGGGAACCTGAGCAGAGGACCTGGCTTGGCCAAATCACGAACCCAGGTTACAAAGCCCACATGCTCCTCATAGCTTATCACAGTCAGAGATAATAACTTTGAGGTATGCTTAAACAATATGATGAATATTTAAATTTGCATAATTACAGTAAGAGACACATTGACATGAATCCCCATTTTATCACTCTTGTCACTTCCTGAAGCAATTCTGAAAATTCTCTTTTGTGAGTGTCTTTAGTCACACTGTTCTGGCTGCCTCAATGTTCTGATCTGTTCCAAAAGTTTACCTTTTGTGGTCATTTTGACTTTGGAGAAGAGCCAGAAGTCACTTGGTGTCAGATTCACTGAATAAGATAAAGGAAGATGCATCATAATGTTTTTATTTGACTCAAATTGCCTTAAGTGTTTTGACTTGATTCCAGACATTGAGGAAGTCATAAAAAGACACTTACAAAAGAAGTCTTCCAGAACTGCTTCAGAAAGTGACAAGAATGCTGGGAGAAGTGTGTTCCAAACAAGGAGGATTAATAGCAATGTGTCTTTTACTGTCGTAATTTATGAAAAAGTTTATTTAGGACATTCTTCTTGCTTTTGGTCCACATGTATTACTCCCTCAGTCAGCTCCTGTAAGGCAGGTAGTGTCTTACTAATCTGTGAAGTCTCAGAACCTGGCCCAGGAGCTCTGATAACATGTGTGGACCCACTGAGATGGTCTCTGACTTTTTCCCCTATAATCCATCCTCTACATGGCCTTGAGAGGTTGTTCTAGAATGTTCATTTAATTGTGTTATTGTTTAAAACTTCTCAGTGGTTTCCTATGTTTTAAATAAAAACCTAAACTATTCAGCATAGCAATTTAGGGACTTCCCCACATACCCTCCAACAGCTATTCCAGGCTCCTCTTCTCCACTTCTGAACACATCTGGCCCCTACTCCACTCACTCCTCAAACATCCTCCTCTCTGGATCAGGGCCCTTGCACATGCTTCGCCCATGCCTATGACAGCCTCTTCTTGCCTGGTGAACTCCTACTCACCCTTTATTGCCCATTGAAATGTTACCCTCTCCTGTCACCTTCCCACATTTTCTCCCAGGTCAAGGTCAGCTCAGTACTGTGCTCTCTTAAGAGTTATAATACCACTTATCACAATGAATTATAACTGGCTTGAAGCCTGACTTGTCTTCTAGTCTGTAAATTCTCTAAAGACAAGTATAATCCTTCTTTTATCTCCTTCCCTTTCCCCTTGCTCTGCTTGGAAAACTCAGTAATAGGCTGATGAATAATAAGCAGCATTAATAATAATGCCCAAGCTAATGCAAAGTGTTCCTGAATGAAACTTCAGCTGCTCAGGCTGCCTATGGTGCCCAGGAGACGCCCTGGAAGTACCTACGTGCTATCTGCGGTGGTTTGCAAGCTCCAGAGATACAGTGTTTGTAAAGGAAAAGAGAAACTGGAGGCAAAGGAACTTCCCCTTTCTGCTGGAGATAGCTGTCTATCTTGTGTCAAAATAGGATACTGTGACATTTTCTAAGCCTCTTTCCTTAAAAGCCAGAATGTAAACTTAACACTCCTTTCTCTCCCTTCCTGCCTGCCTCCCTGAACTCCCTCCTTCTCACACTGCGGGTGGAGCCCAGGGCCCTGCAAATAGGCAGGAGCTCCCCCACTGAGCCTATTTCCACACCTCCCACCCCATTTGTAAGACCTGAAATGATGAAACTACATTGAGGCGGATGCCATCTTGGACTCTCCTCGACCTCCTGACTGAGACCCTTCAGACCAAAGGTCCATATCAAAACTATATCAAGTCCCCCAAGAAAATGTTTTGTGAATTTCATGTAACTTCATGTCCTTGAAGCCTGTTCTCACCAGTTATTCAGAGGAAGGTGCTTGGGCCACTTTTCACATCTTCACCACGTAAGATTTTAAACAAGGACAAAGGCGGGGCTGTAGATGAGTGGCAGACCACTTGCCTGGCGTGTGTGGGGCCTTCATTCCATCCCCACCACTGCAAGACACAAAGCGAAACAAAAAACAAGGACAGTTTCATACCAGGTGCATTCCAGGCCCGGCTTGAGGGAGGGAATCCTGGAGGAGGGTGGAGGGTGGGATCACACCAGCAGTACCAGCAAGTGACTTGGCTTCAGTTTAGACAAGGTCCTGACACCACATTTCATGGTGAACATTGAAGTTAGCTTAGTTCGTGTTTAGATTCCAAAAATGGGATCATATCTTTTCAATCCATCTCTTATCAGCTCATGGCTGTTTCCAGACAATGAAAAAAATGTATTTATAAAACCACAGGTTCAGATAATGGCCGCTCACTAGCTTTTGGATCTTTGTGCTTGAATCAGATTTGTAACCAGCCAACCCTGCTGTGTGGCCTGTCATTCAGATGGTTAAGGTCAGTCTGAAATGAGATCATCGTTTCAGGGTCCACACAGAAATGGAGTGCACCTGCAAGACACCTTAGGCTTTGCTGCAGAGATACTTCTGTTAGCTTGGTTTTCCCTCTCCACCACTGCTAGTTTGGATCTGAGTGTCTGCCAAAGGCCCATATACTAAAGGCTTGGTCCCCAGCCTGTGGCACTATTGGAAGGTGGTGGTGCCTTTAGAAGGCAAGACCTGGTGGAAGTGAGGCCCTGGAGACATGCCCTCAAATTGGATGAATGGGTCAGTGAGACCCCAGCCCCACTCTATTTGCTTCCTGGCCACCAGGAAGTAAACAATATCCCCAACATGTACTCCTGCCAAGAGGTACCATGCTGCCACAGGCCAAAGCAACAGGGCCAAGCAACCACACGTGGAAATCTCTGAGCCAATATAAATCTTCCCTCTCATATATTGATTATTTCAGGTATTTTGTCATAGCAACAAAAAGCTGACCAATACATCTCAAAAATACCTCTGTATGAGAAAGTGGATAATCTGCTATCATCTTTGCCTAAACTGAAGGTCAAGGTCAACAAACATTAAGCACCTTCTCTACACCAGAAGCTGCAGATGCAAATGACAATGTCTCCCAAAAACAGAGGAGACAAAAGCAAATTACCAAGTGTGTAGTGAGGGGAGTGTTCAGTAAATGTTGAATGAATCAATGAATGAAGATTAAGCCACCGTAATATAGGCTTGGCCCAGGAAGGAAGACATTGACCAGGACAGGGGTTAGAGCAGGGGAAACATCAAATGAAATTTCTCTTCTTTATACTGATCTAGAATTCTAACAGTGGCTACACTTGCTATTTGCACTTGGTTTTTCAGGTTTTGTCACCTGTTAGTAGTGACAGAGCATAGCAACACTGGTGTGTGTGTATACGTGAGTGTTTAAACAAGTAAAATTGACTTTTCAAAAACAATATTTTTAGTTGGGCGTGGTGGTGCACGCCTGTAATCCCAACTCTTGGGAAGCTGAGGCATGAGGATCACTGTGAGTTGGAGGCCAGTCTTGACTACATATTATGTTCAAGGCCAGTCTGAACTACACTGCGAGAACTTGTTTCAAAAAATAAAAAACAAAGCTGTGTGTGGTGGCACATGCCTGTAATCCCAGTACTCAGGAGGCTGAGACTGGAGGATAATTGAGAGTTTGAGACCAGCCTGGGCTACAAAGTGAGTGCATGGCCAGCCTGAACTGCAGAGCGAGACCCTGTCTCAAAACGACAAAAACAAACAAGCAAACAAACAAACAAAAAACCCCAGTATTTTTAAAGAGAAGAAATTAAGCACACATAAATATATGTAAGGCATGGAATCAGGTGGCTGGGGAGAGCAGGCTTGTCCATAGTGATGTCCCAGTGGCTCTCTCCTGTGGAGAGCGCATTGGGAAGGTGTAACAGTTCACTTGCAGTGTGGGCTAGAACGGGAAGTGCTGGATGGATGGAGCTGGTGCAGAGCATCTCCATGGGAAGAGGAGGAAGTTATCCCAGACCTGGCAGTCAGAGGAGGGTCCCCAGGAGAAAGACAGTGCAGAGCCCGTGCAAGAGCTGCAGTGATGGTGGGTGGGAAAAGACTCAAGAGAAAAGACCCCAGATGCAGAGGGCAAGCAATGTAAGAAAGGAAGAGTGGCCAGAGAGAAGGCTCTGGAAAGTGAGAGGTGAGCAACAGAGACACAGATATGGGTTTTATACACGTGTGCAGGCCATTGAATGACAACCCAAGTATCTTATATTCTCTATGGGAGGGGGCAAGAAATAAAAGCTTAATAAAGATTCTTGGAGAAGGAAAATTAGAGTAAGGAAATTTGACTACCTCTTGAATCATACAGAGATGATTGGTCCTGAATCTCCAGCTGGAATCATGCTAAATGGGAAAGGGGAATTAATAAGACAACAAATTGGCTTCTTATGGAAACACTTTTGAGTTCCCAGTGTCGATGAGTGGACCATTTCAAATGAATGAACTGGTGTTCTGACTACTCA
Source organism: Cuniculus paca (assembly GCA_004365215.1). Classification (NCBI taxonomy): domain Eukaryota; kingdom Metazoa; phylum Chordata; class Mammalia; order Rodentia; family Cuniculidae; genus Cuniculus; species Cuniculus paca. The sequence goes on along the minus strand of RJWT010049928.1, from coordinate 2,986 downwards.
GTCTCTGGAATTTCCTTGGCCTAAGTCAGTCACCCAGAGTCCGTGTGAATGCAGGAGCACCAAGGAGCCATACCCATGCTTATTTGGGTGGGGAGCCCACGACCAGGGCACTCTGGGAAACCAGTTGTCACTCTTCAGCAGTCAGCCTTTCTGGTTCTACGTCCCAAATTACAAAATTCGCCCTTTCTGAAGCATCTGGTTGGCTTCCCCACTGGAGGGTGAGCTCAGACCACATAATAAATCATCTGCTTCTCCAAATCAGGAAATGCTAAGGGCCTGGCAAGTCAGCCCAAAAGATGGATCTTGCTTACAGTTGAAAGCACTTTCGGTTGTAAGGAACAGAACTGTTCTTAGCTAGCATGAGTGGATGAGTGGGTGCAAGTCTGTCACAGGGAAGCACTGTGGAGTATCACATCACCTACAGACGGACGTAGATCCCCACCAGGCCTCCTGGAAATGGAATCTGGGAAGCGAGGGAGATGATGATCTGCCTTTCTTTCTCTGGGGCCTGCACCAGGCGCTGTTTTTGTTTTTTGCCATGATATGCCTGTCTGTATTCCCACCACTACTCACCGAGACATCCTTTTCTCAGTTTCTCTTGGAGCTCTCACACATGCCTCATGGTCTTTCTGCCTAGCCCTTGTAGCAAGGACTCCAAAGTTCCACAGGAAGAATCCAACTTACTACCTTGAATTTCCACCCCAGGGCATTAGCATAGATCAACTGTCTTTGGGCTGCTTGTTCACGCTGGTGGATGAACAAGTTATCTGTTATCTGTGGGCTCAGAATGGTCCTTTGGCCCAAGCATTTCCATTCAGGGAGTGGGGAAGGCAGATTCTCCTGGAAGGGCATGTAGGCTGCCAGTTGGCAACGCACACGTGGTTGTGTGTGCCTGAATATGGGCATAAGTGTTTAGAGGTTATTAGACTTCAGCATTTCTAAAGACAGAACAGAAAGAAATGGTTTGTAGGAATACAGATACCCCCACGCCCCAGGGCTGCTGCTATCCCCCAGGGTATCAGGGCAGTGTCGGCATGGAAACAAGGGACTCTGGATGTCCACAAAGCTCATGATAGAAGCAACTAAGTGTTGAGTGCTTGCTATGTGTAAAGCAGAGTGTGCGACAGCAATGCTAGGTCGTGGATTTTTTTTGGTATGAGATGATAGGGGATGAATATCTACTTTTTAAAGAAGCATATCTTTTTGAGCAGTTAATGTTGGAAGCCACTGAAGCTGGAAATTGAACACATGTGCAGGGCTGCGGAATGGCCAGGGCATGGCTGGCTGGGGCGTGGCTGGCGGGGGCGTGGCTGGCAGGAGAGCAAGAGACTCAAAGGGCAAGATAAGAGCACAGCTGAGGACACCTGGCTCCAATCCCAATTAACTAAATAAAGACTGTAGCTGCAGGCATTTCCCTCCTGGAGTGAAATGGCCCCTGGAAATTTTCTCCTAAGATACTTCTACTAAATTAGCATAATTTGTTACTTGGAAAAGTCCTTGAACCACTCCCAAGGTCCTGCTCAGATCCCACCCTTTCCTCAGTATCCCATCTCCTTTTTTAGAAGACCTAATAAATATGGGCCACCCAGAGACATTCCTTGTCTCAGCCCCAGAGTCTGGAACTCTGTTAGAGGGTTTTGACCCTCCTGAGCCCTAAAATCATACCACTTGTCTCATTTATTTAAGCCTTCACCGTATACTCATTTGGGAGATTGGGGATCTTGGCCGGGTCACCGATCACTTACTATCTGAATTAATAGGTTTTTGTAAGCACACTAGGGAGGTGGGTATTGTAACACTTGCCCTTTCACAGATCTCAATGTTGGGGTCCTGGGAGTTCCAGTTATTTGGTTGAGGGCACATGTAGCTGAAGTAGAAGAGCCCATAAGCCCCAAGTCTGTGGAACCCGGGGCTTCAGGCCCACCACAGTGTGCTCTCTTGGGTCTCTCCCTAGACTGGAGGGCAGGGACTGTGTCTAGACCACTTCCCCAATAGCTACACAGGCCTGACACAGAGCCCACACTTAGCCATGAACAGTCTGACATGGGAATGAATAAGAGATTTACTGTATTCCCCAGATCCAGGGAAAGGCGAGGAAACAAGGGAAGCAGGCCCAAGGAGCCAGGGCTGAGACCAACGGCAGTGTCTTGTTTGCAGCCTGGCCTTTGGCACGGATGTGGGGACCTCCCTGTGGGACATGCTGTGGGCTCAGCCATGCTTTGGGACAATGGTGTTTTGGGAACATTACCACTAAGATGTCTAGAAAAGGGTATGGGGTAAGGGGAAGGCTAGTAGAGCCTCATGTCACCCAAGCATGCTCTCTGTGTGTCCTCTGGGAAGTAGGTGTCAGTTCTCCTGATGTGCTGCTTCTTTGGTCCTTTTGTATAGTGATTTGATGGACTGCCTAATTCATCTTTTTTTTTTTTAATAAATGTATATAGAGTTACTCAATGTGGAGTTAAACTCTAACGCTGGGAAGATAATTAAACCAGGCTCCCTTGAAAAGTTCACTATTTTTATGGTTAGTATCTAGATGTCCCTCCAAAGCCTCATAAGGTCATTGGGTTTCTTTGGAGGTGGCTGAATCTAGAGTATGTGACTGATTCGTAGTGCAACACTGGGATTAAGGATGCTGGGATTAAGAAGGGGTGACTGCTGGATTAGTTCACTGGTTAGACTGGCATCACCCTAATTCCCATACACTGGGTCTCTCTCTCTCTCTGTCTCCCTCTCTGCTTTTACTGTCCTCTGCCGCCATGAATTGTTGCCCCTCTGCCATGTGCCACTCTGCCTTGAAGCCAACTGATTATGGTCTGAAACCTCTATGAATCTTTTCCTCCTCTAATTTTGGTTGTTGGGTATTTTGTCTCAGAAACAGGATAAAAGTAAATAAGATAACAGTAGAGAACAACAACAACAACAACAAAAAGGAAAACTAAAGATTATTCCTCAGTGCAGAAAGTAACCTTTTTTTTTTTTTTTGCGG
>RJWT010049927.1:0-10931 GCA_004365215.1 Cuniculus paca | reverse complement strand
CTTATGAAAACAAAGTCTTCATGGTATCCATGAATCCTTTTATGCTGTCTAAATCTGGATGAAACGTGGGAGAACTTCTACATACTGGTCCTGAGAGGCAGTGCTGAGATCCCACACCTCCAGCTGACATCAGGTCTAGGGCATCCTATTGAAAACCTGCTCAAATTCTTGAGAGAAGTCCATGTTTAGACCTTTGGGAATTATTCTGCATGTGTCTAATATCTTGTAATTAATAGGTCATGCCCACTTCCCCAGCCAGGTTTTGCCATGTCCTGATCTTCTATATGCATAATATCCAAAGTCAAATCACTGGTACTTAGCAAAATTCAACAGGATTATGCTACTACCTAGTAATTTTTGCCACTGTAATGAGCCAGAATTTTCCCTAATTCACAAATTCAGAAAACATTAATGTTGAGAACTTCTAGCTAGTGAAGGAAAAAAGATCTTGATCATTTGAAACAGCACCCAGTCAACAATAAAGAGAACAAAAGGGTGCAAGAAGGGATGAAACAAAAGGACTCAGAATTTTTCTGAATGTGTCTATTGACTAGCATAAATTTCACATTAGATAACAGCACTCCAGCTTAGATCCAGGAAACACATGAGTTTTCTTCTAGAACCCACATATATTTTAGCAAGTACCAATGGAAAGTTGTTTAATAAACAGAACATAGGCAACTCATATCTCTCTCACATCAATCTTAAGTTTGTTCCTCTGTCCAGCACCTGTAGCTTACTGTACGTTTCAGATGGTAGCAAATTAAGGGCAGAAATCACGTGGGTGACTTTTACTATGTTTTTTAAACATGTTTTCTTACAGTGTAAATGATTTCTGAGTCACTTGTGAAGAAAGCAAATGATTTAATATGCAGCAGTAGTTTTCACAACACTGTTAACTAATGTTATTAATCAGAAAAAAAAGTGTAGTTAAAAATACTGATTCCCATTTAAAGATTTAATAAAATTGGGAAGTCATTGTCTATTTTCTAGGTACAAGTGGATTAAATTTATATGTCCATATCCCTAAGCAAGTTCCTTTTACTAAAACAAATTATCAGGACAAAACTCATTCCTCCAGTTTCCACAAGCCCTAAATATTAACAGAAGCTACCCTGAGGCTCTAATGACTTAATCATATTTTTTAGTTGTTTTCACTAATCACACAGATTTTTAGCACTGAAACTCAGCTTGACTTTTACCTAATAATAGTCTATTTGCAATCTTACATATTAACTATTATACTGTTATTCTCTTTGCTATAATTAAAGTTAGCAATTCATCACAAAATTCCATTTTCTAAATTTTATAGCATAACATTAAATGTTCTCTGAAGCTAATATTAACTCAGGTAATTATTTGCACTCTTTTCTAAATACTGAAGTATGTATTTCTCAGTGTATCTATGAATCCATGTGTGTGTATGTGTCTGTGCTCCCTAAGTATTGAGAGAGTAAGTTTAGAAAATTTTGTATTTTTTAAATTTCTTAGCATAAAGTTGAAGTTTACTCTAATTCTACAATTACTGAACGTTTTAACAGATTCTTTAACTTTATTAAAAGTAGTTTGTGACCTGTATCTGAAGTAACATTTTTTGCATCAAAATGTGTCATGTCAAATCAGCTCTGCCATCTGTGATTTGTATGGGCTCTGACTATCTCAACTAGTAACGAGTCATCTTTCTGCAATAGAAATAGAACTATTACTTTGCTAAACAGCAACACTAAAGTTGACTGATCCCTAATTTGGTATACTCAAGAACTTCAATATAGAAACATCATTTTCCAAAACATGAACCTTGTCCACTTTCAGTTCTAAATCTAGCTTTCTACCTTTTAAGGAAATACTCCAACACAATTAATGAGAACAAGGATTGGTTGTCAAAAGATCTCTTATATGGCAGTCTGACCATGAGTAATTCTCTTCTTTTCCGACATTCAGTTTATATTCTGAGTTTTGATGAAATTATAGTTTTGCGTTGTTTTAAAATTCTGAGGTTTCAAGAGTAGAAATCTCAATGTTATGAGGTCTATGCCTCAATTTCAAACTTATTCTGATTAACTCTGTGAATTGGCCAATTAACCTTCCTAAGGTTAGATTTCCCATCTATGAAATGGAAGGAAGAAAGAAAAAGAGTATGTGACTTTCATAAACTTTTCTGCATGTAAAATAAAGGATTTTATTTAGATTCATATTTAGCCACAGCAAAATAAAGAATAAAAATGCTGGCATGTTGCATACATACATTGTGGTAGGTTAACTAATGGGCAACTTGTAACACCCAGCTGAGGATTGTTGCCAACAGCATAAAAAGAGAACTGGAGGGGAAGATGGTGTGCTATTGACTATCTTGGAAAAGTTTGTCGCACTGGCTTTCCTAATATGAACTTGGCTGTTCTCATTGTTGGAGGAACTCAGTTCCTTGCTGTCACTTAGGATGGCTGTGTTGCTTTTCAGGGGAGCTCTGGTCTTTACCTTGAGCATCACTTCTCTACTCCAGTGAAGACTCCTCAGCCTGAAGGCACAGATTCTTCATGCTACTTGCACAGACTGTCTAATTTCTACCACTGACCTTAGGGCCTTCCACTGATCCTTGATACAGCCCTACATGAGACATCACCATGGGCTCTAGGTCTCCATCTGAACTTATGGAGAACATTGCCATGGGCTCTAGACCTTCAGTGGACTCATGCAGGACATTGTCATGGGATGCAGGCCCTCAACTGGATTCTTTGAGTCTATAGTATATGGACAGATCTCCTGCACTCTTCTATATTTGGCTTTCTGGTGAATATTATAAAATAATCCTATAAATTATGTGTCCTATATTAAATCTATTCCTTTGTAAATCCTGACTATGACATACATTATATTCTGCTATTTCCTAAAATCTTTTTGACAGCAAAAGAATATTTATAAGGCAGAAAACAGTAAGACCAAAAAGAATGAGAGAACACACAATAGCAACAAAATTTGAAGCTGGAAACCAGAAACAAAGGAAGCAACTAACACTGAAAACAGACCAAAAATAGAGTATCATAAAGGAAATTGTCCTGATACAATGAAAAAAAAAAAACCCTACAAAATGTCTAGTTTCAATCTTTTCAAAGAGATAGTAATCTATTAAAAAGTAGAGAAAACTATAAAAAAATAATGTTTGGAGGGAAAAATAATTCTTAAAAATTAAAAATAATATTGAAGAAGACAAAATCTCAATGGAAGGATAAATTAAATTGTATTAAATTAAATTAAATACATATGAAGATTTTGGGGAAAAGACTAAGAGATCACAACCAGAGGCAAGAAATATGAAAATTAGACAGCACAGTTTCAAGATCTAGATAAGATTTCCACAATGAAAGAAAAAAAAAAAACAGAATCAATAGTATGAACAAAAACAGAAAAGAAAAAAATCAAAAAATAAATCAACAAACAATTATAGAACTAAGGACATGTAATTTCCTTTTGAAATGGATCATAGAAAATGTAGCACAATAAATGGGATAGTAACTACAAGACACATGATTGTAAGACTTCAAAATGGTAGAGATAAAAAACTCTAACAAGCTTCTAAAAAAGCAATAAAACCCAAACAGCAGTAACAACAGCAACAACAACAAAATACATCAAAACAAAACCAAAATAGATTTCATAGAAGAGTTAAAATAGAATTGAACATCCCAATATTAACAAGGAAAACTAGAAGAAAAGCATTGTTTTCAAAGTTCTGTTGAAAAACAAAGGAAGAAACAAATGCAAAAAGATTTCCAATAAGAAATTTATGTTGAGGCAAAGTTTTAATCAATAGGGATCACACATAAATGAGCAAAAGCATGGAGAATGAGAGTTAAGTGTTTTCCATAATAAAAATCAATTAATAATGCCTAGAACTGGTAAAATTAGCAAATAGCACTATCGAAGTGGAGGTAGTTTCAAAGAGAATTCACTAGTGTTGCAGAACTGGTACCAAATTGAAAGGAAGATGCTCTGCACCCAGAGTTGGAAGACAACTTTTCTTATGCTTACAGGCTGGTGGGAATCCAGTTCCAAATCACCAGTCCCAACTTGGGGTAAAACAGAAACTAACATATATTCGCAAGCAGGAAGTACAAAAGCCAATAGGGAGCCAGTCTATAATTGCTTACATAGACTGGATCATACATTGTTAGGCAGATTTGTTTGGGGCAGGTTAAATACAGGGGCTGTTTATCATAAGGTGGGAGAAACTAGGGAGTGGTGGAAACTATGCATTTGACTAGTCTATCTCAGTTAGACAGTCCTTGCAAATAGAACATGTTTACGTGTCAGACAATACAGGCAGGGCAGCTGGATGCAGTCGTACTGAGGCAGGTCGGACTGACTCTAAGTTGTAGCTGACTGGTCAAGGTTGAGTCTAACGGTTTAACTATATGTTGAGTTGGGTCAGTGCATCTTGTCTTAACATGGTATCAGACTGTCAGCTTTTAAGTTTTCTGTCACACTAGAAGAGTTAAAAGTGGTTGCTCAGAGTATATAGGAAATTGGGTAGGAAAGGAATGAAGATTTTACATGAGAAACTGTAGAGAACTACTTGATTAAGTTATCTGCACACTTGACCTTTATATTTCAAAAAGCAAAGTAAAACTAAATTTGAAAAAATGGAGGTGAAAATATTACCAAAAATATTTAGAAAGATGAGAGTGAAATGTACAGGTAGTGGAATGGAAAAGAGAAGGAAAAGGAGAAAAGGTAAAGGAAGTGAAGAATAGATAAAAAAATAAAAGGAGAAAAATAAGATAGGGTGAAAGAAGCGGGCCATTCTCTGGGTTATCGTTATATTAAACTGGGCCAACTTTCAATCAAATAATAGGCTTAAAAGAAAATTTCTGTGTTCCTGAAAAGTTCTAAAAATTATTTCATTTTTTTAACATGAAAAAATCAATAAAATAATTAGAAAGGTAAACTTCAGGTTTAAGGAATTCTCAAAGAAAATTCATAACAAACTTGTCAAAAATCCTTTTAGTCTCTGTTATTTGAAGTAACAGCCTTAATTTCCTGCCCAATTTTACTAGAAGAATCCCAGATGTAGGAACATAAATATACTGAATTGCTTCTTCTTTACTTGGTTTGAGAGTGGTAGGAATGCCCCAAACAACCCTCATATCTCTCTAGAAATCCTCTGAAAAATCTGCATGAATAAAGTCTGATTGAGATCCATATTCCTTTTGGAGGAACCACTGACTTGCTTCTTGCCATCTGCTGAGCCCTATTATAAGGGAAGATTAGAGGTGTGAAGTTAGCAAGCACTGTCATAGATCTCTCTGAGACACCAGCACAGTCATCAGGGAGCAAGGAGAAATGGGAAGAAACACATTCCATGGTCTGGGATGATAGCAGGATGCATTTATCTGTGCTCGTGAGAAGAAATTTATGTGTACAGGGTGGGACACAAGTCATCCTTTTCTTGACTCACGACAGCCCTGTGTTTGAGCTTCTTCCCTATGGCATTATGGTAGTGATGATAAGAGGGCAGAACCCTGGTCCAGCCTACTTTTGATTCTAACATAGTGCCCTGAGCAATGTGTGGAGGACCTCAGACCAAATTGTTCACATCCCTGTCTGTTTTTGCAATGGTTATTTTCTGTGTGGTTATTCCAGGTCCATAAGACCATAGGTAGAGCAGTTGGCTCTGCTTTGTGAGGTTGATTTGAAGGTAGCAGAAGAAGCAGTAGAAATTTCTTCTAATATATTTTGTAAGAAAGGAAATCAATATGCTTTCTGTGTTAGTTTTCCTGACACTGCTTCTTAATTAGTACGCAGGTGGCTAATTATTCTTCCTTAAAACACTGATTTTAATTGATTAAATTTTTACCGCAGATTTTTTAGGGGCAGAAATGATATTTAACCATATAGTTTGGCCCTGATATATCTCCTTGCTCCAACGTTTTTCTACTTACTATACTGAGATGGAAAAGATTGTCACATTTCAATGAAAATTCCTCCATAAACTGCAAGTGCTAGTTTGTGAAAACTGACATTTGAGAAGCCAGACCATGTTTCCATGGAAACCACTTACAGTTATAAGAACAACTCTTAGGGGCCAGAATTTAATCTCAAATGCAAGAAATACAGAATTGCACTTTCTAAATGAAGAATTGGGTAATGGAGGAAAAGCTAATTGGAAAGCACAGAGTGATTGTCTTCCTCAAATTTAAAGCTTTTTTCCAAATCATGTTTTTTTTATGTACTGGTATGTAGTTTACAAATAGCATTTTCAATTTTGATTTTGTCAGAGGTCCAGGCACATTGAAAATGAAGCATTTTTAATGAGGCTCTCATCTTCATTTTTAGAGGGAATTTGAGAAAGCCATTTAAAAGCAGGAATATTACAAAGAAGAAATTTTTGTGTTTATATTATGCATAATGGGTTGTAGAAACTTGTATAAGATTTATTGTCATGAAAGAATAACACCATTTCTAGGCACTAAATAAACTGGCCATGTGTGAACAAGTCACTATGAAAACAGCAGGTATGTGAGAATAAAGACACAGGATGAATGATGAAGATTCTTTTTTAATGTGATTGTTAAAATGGAAAGCAATGGAAGAAAAAGAGAAACCTTTGCAGTAGTCTCAAAAACATTCATTGGAAGTTGGCACATTTAAGATAAAAGTTAGAATGAAGTAGGAGGTGGTGCTGCCAGCTAGACAAAGAAAAGTTCTTTCAAAAGTTTCAAAGATTTTTAAAAATGTTTTCACTATCTAGGAAGAAGCTAACTAGAGGATTGCTGATTAAGTAATAAATTTTACACAAGTTCATATCCAAATAATTTTTCTCAGCAAGAGTCCGGGAGCACAAATGGACCAATTGATGCATTTTCTTAAATTGTCTGGATATATATTGCTATGATAGTTTGCTGAGTTACATAAGGGTTGTTATTTTAAGTGAATCATGACAGTCAAGGAGAAGTAGAATGGAAGCAAAGCCTGCTACTTTCTTGAAGGAAAAAAGTACACTACTATCAGAAAGGTAGTAAGATTATGAAAACAGCAGTTATGAATAAATTGTGAGACTTGGGTGATGAATCTAACACATAATAGCAAATTCTTCATCAATCTATAAAGATTTAAATGGAAAACTGTTTTCTATGCTGATGTTTTGATGTTTCTAATTTATTAACTTGCTTCTCTGCTCATGCTTCATCTAGCCTCAATCAACTTGTCTGCATATTCATACAACAGTGAGAAATCAAAAGACCCAGCAGGACATGGAATTAAGTTTCCAGAGTTCAGGACAGACACCAAAAACTTGGCTATATTATAATACTGCATTTTGGTGAAAATGGCCTTGAAGAAGTGAAGGTATTCAAGAAACTATGAAGTGCTTCCACTTTATATTTTATATTTGGAAAAGAAAAATCTAAGGGCTTTTGGGGACAGACCTGAAAGAAGTAAAGAAGCAGTAAGACTTGCAGATATCTTGGGGATGAAGATTTTGAGAAATAGGCACAGGAAGGACAAAGGAGGTCAAATGTACACTTGCATAGTGAGCTCTAAGAATGTCAAGGAAGACTGTGTGGCTGGCATGGAGTATACAAGCCAAACGTGAAGGAAATGTGGATCAATTTGTGTGGGCCTAATTGCCTACTGTGAATAGTTTGGACACTATTCCTAGTGTTGAGTGGAGTCATTAGTCTTAAGAAGTGAAAGACCATGATGTAACATTTTAAAAACAATTACACAGCTACTAAAGAGGGGATAGATTTTACCTGTCGAAAAAATAGGAACAAACTGAGAAGCTTATACTAAGTAGCCAGGGAAGAGAAGCTGTTGGCTAGAACCAAAGTTGTCTTCATCAATACAGTGACAAAGGTTCATACCGGGAACACATTTTGAAGGTACAGTAGAAAATTTCAAATAAAGGAATGGAAATGGATGTGAAATCAAGAGGAAGATTAAGATTGACTCGAAGGATTTAGATACAAAGAACATAAGTATACCGATGCCACTTCTTCGGAAAGCAAATGTTTATAAGATAGGAAATTAACAGTTTAATTTTTAAAATTAGAGTTACCTATTAAAAAGCCAAGTGCAGATCAGATACATGAACCTGAATTGCAGGAGAAAAGTGAGGGTTACAGATGTAGTGTTAGAACCTAGATGAATGTAGATGATTGTTAAAGCTACAGAATTAAATAGTCTTCTATGAAAGGAATGTGGAGCCAGAACAGATGTAGACTAGGATCCTAGAGCAATGCAACTTCCAATGAAAGACAAGAGGATGCAGCAAGGGAGACTGAAGAGGAGGAGGCTGTGCTGGAAGGAAAACTAGGTGAAGATGTTACCAAAATAAGGAAAAAAGTGCTTCATGTTAGTGATCAATTGGGTCCTTGCTGAGAATATGAATATGATGCAGATTGAGAAATAACTTGAATTTGGTAATTTGGAGGTCATAAGAAAGAAAGGAAGTCTAATTTGATCCAAAAGAGAATGCCAAGAGAAGCAAATAATACAGCATAATCAATTCTGAGGTATTTGCTAAAACATACAAAAGAGCACTGTATGTGGCAGGCAATACAGTTAAGGAAATAAAAATTACTGTTATTCTATGATGGGAACTTTACACCTATTTTTATACAAATGAGAAGTATTTCATAGGGAAAAACTGATGGTGAGAATGATGGCTAAGAAAATAATTCCAGGAGAAGTCTTTGAAGAGAGGGAATGATATCAAATGCACAAGTCCAAAGACAGTCTTAGGAAGTTTATTCATTTTAAACAGAAAAATTTGATTAATCAAGAAAAATAATGTGGGGATACTGGAGTTTTTGCTAATGGAAGAACGTAGTTTTTCTCATCACTTCTATTACCTCCGTGAATCTTAAAGATTCAAGCATATGAGTTCTATATTTCTATGTAAGAACATCATTAAAAATTTAGAAGGTTAAAATACTACATATTCTCTCTCAATTTCTGTGGGTCAAGAGTCCCAGGCATGGTTTATTTTGTCTTCTGAAGGACTGTGATCAAGATGCCAACACAGCAATATATTTGAGATGTGAGAATTCTCTTCCAAACTCATGTGGTTGTTGGTAGGATGCAGCTCGTTGGGGACTGGTATACTGAGTTTAGAGGTCAACTTCAGTTCTATGCCATGGAGGCCTCTTCAGTAAGATTGTTTACTTCTTCAAAAACAGCTAAGGAGAAAGTTTTCCAGAAAAACAGGCACTGTGATCTATCTAATGTCATGATCATAGATGTGACACACAGTCACAACTTTGCAGTACTGCATTGCTTAGAAATGACTTATAGTCTCCCATCCCCACTCAAAGGGCAGAAAACACAAGAGTTTGAGTATCAAAACTTGAATATTAATTAGGAATTATTTTAGAGCCATCAAAGTAGGGAAAAACATAAGATTAAGAGTTAATGTAACTAGAGATAAATTGAGGAAGCTTATAGAATTTGGACTTTTGTCAGGGAAACAGGGAAACTAAAATAAACAGTTCATAGGACACTTTTTTTTTTTTTTTTTGCTGAACTGGGAATTGAACTCACAACCTTGTGCTTGCCAGGTAGGCACTTAGGCCACTGAGCTAGATCCCCGACCCTTAGGACATATTATCACACTCATGATATCACATGGAAAGATAAGTGATTAAATGTAGTGGCACAGACTTCCTGGGCTGCAGTTAAAATTATTGCATGTTGAGGAGCTATAGTCATAACTGAGAGTAAGCCAAGCTCTGTCTTTTTCCCCCTAGTAGTGCAGGAGCTTGGGAAAATGATCTTTCTAGCAGCAGTAGCTTTCTGAAACCCATCACATATAATAGTTAATAGTTAAGCACTCAGTCTCAGAGATTTAGGGTTAAATACTGGTACAAGTACTTTTAGCTCTACCACCTTACATAAGCTATAATGCAGCACTTACTTCAACTAACAAAACATAACTCCAATGAGGTGTTACTATTGTTTGCACTGCACAGAGGAAAATAAAAATGGATCTAAAGACAACTCTCTGCATCTATAAGAATGTTCTAAAAACCAATGAGACAAAGTTAAAACATGGATTGTAGGTACTACAAACATTACTAGTTACAAATTTCATTTTCATATGATTGATCATTCACTCCATGGGTAATCAACATGTTCTAATCAAATGATATAATTTCAGAGCTATTATCTCATTTATGATTTTAAATTTATGAAAACTTATGATAAATCATATCAACTAAAGTTAGCTTCCAAAGCTCACAAAGTTCAAGGTGGATTATAAAATAGTAAAAAAAATATATTTTGGTATTTACAAAGAATTGAATAGAGAATTTGAAGACATTCTGCTTTGCATTGCAAACAATCTGTTTGAAAAAAATCTGATTAGAGAAATATTATTTGTAACAATAGACTTCATTAATAAAACAGAAAAAAAACTAGGCATAAAGAAGTAAAGGAAGAAGAAGGATTTGGCAAAGGCAGGAGTCAAGGAAAGAAAAGAGAAAGAGGAAAAGGATGGTAAGAGAAAAATAGAATCTGTAAAGAAATTTTGAAAATAAAGTATAAACTTATTCTCAGGTGCATATTGAATTTTTAATGACGTGTTACTAATAAATTTTTAACTCACTTGAAACTAGTCAGATAAAATGTTTCTGAAATTCATAGTTGAAAAATACCTCATTTATTCAAGCACAGTAACTATCAACAGGAAGACATGACACTTCTAAATGATGAACGTATTTCTCTAGAGCTCTTTGAAATTTATGCACAGTAAAAAACCAGTATAGCTTATAAATTATTAAATCTGTGACAACAAAGGTAAAATCTGAAAAAAGTCTAAAATGTTGTAGGACATCATTAAAGAAAATCAGTGTTTTCTCAGCTATCTTAATAATGTATGCTGTCATAATGCTGAGCAACAAAAGAACAGTTGTCAGTTAGTGAAAGACGCCTTAATT
>RJWT010049926.1:0-10927 GCA_004365215.1 Cuniculus paca | reverse complement strand
CTGAGCAGGCTAAGTGATGACCGTGTTCAGATTCAAATCCACATCCGAGTCCAAAGCCTACCTTCCTCTCATGCCACTCTGCATTCCTTAATTCAGCTAATTTCACAATAATGTATTAAGAATCAGGAGTTAGCATATGTTAGATGTTCCAGGCCAGCAACTGTTGTAAGCTGAGAGTTTTGTGGTAATTCACCAAGCTGTGCTAGGACACGGAGCATTTTCTTTTTTCATTCGATGATTTGTTTATGGGTACATTTTCTCGAAGGAAAAATCATGTCGATGTAATGCAGGCTTTGTAGAGAAATAAGTCTTTGGTATTTGGTTGTAAAATAAATGTCAGAATAAAATGTTTGAGAAAATAAAGCTGTATATGAAATCACTTCCCACAGAGCTGTAGAATACTGATGGACTATTGTTGCTGGTGTTTCATTATTTAAAGCAAATTTGGTACGTAAGGAAGGAGCTTGCCATATTGAGTATACACAATTGATGCATACTCGGTGTGCACAATTGCTGCCCAGAAGTACCCCTGGTCCTTTGCCAGGGGTGATTCCAAATTAACTTCACATTACTTCAGTCAGAAGATTTAGACCATGCCAGTTGGATGAGTCTCAGCACCTCAGTGACAGGACCAGCACCCAGTGGTCCTGTGACTCTTTCATCAAAGTGAATGTACTCTAGGAAAGTTGGCTACTTTTCTCGCCTTAGATTGACTATGCAAGGCCACTTGTGGGGGCTACCTATATGCTGATGATACCAGCCCAGGAAGGAATGCCCAGAACAGTGGTCCAGACAGGAGAAAGAGATTCAGAAGGAAGAAAAGTGAAATAAAGACCGAAAATCAAGTCAGTTCAAAATGATGTCATGGAGTACCCAGCATATGTATATAGGATTTCCCTGGACGTAAATACCTTCCTACCCAGCACCCATCTCTCTCCAGGTTGAAATCAGATGCTGCCCTAGAAAGTTTCTCTTTCTTGGGGACTTCTCAGATCACTTCAGATTAGGTCATTTTCCCTCCTATATTCTTCTAGTTCTATCTATCTCATTTTAGGATAGGCAATATTAAATTAACATTGCTTTATTACTTATTAATCACTTCTTTTAGACAAAAGCTAACTATTCCTTCAGGTGAGTTACAAGTGTGCCCAAGCTTTTGCACAGCTGGGCACTTAGGGCATCTGAAGGCTGAGACACTGTGCTATCTAAGCCTCTTTATCAGTACACGGCAAAGTTTCTCTTTATGTGTGCATAGGACATTTGAGGAAACTCTGTCTAGATTCTTCCTTAATCAATAAGAAGGAAGAAAGAGAGGGAGAGAAGGAAATGAAAGGAAGGGAGGGAGGAAGGGAGGAAGGGAGGGAGGAAAAAAGGAGAAGGGAAGGGAAGGGAAGGGAAGGGAAGGGAAGGGAAGGGAAGGGAAGGGAAGGGAAGGGAAGGGAAGGAAGGGAAGGAAGGGAAGGAAGGAAAGGGACCAGTGTGCTCACGTAGGAATAAGTTTTCCACAACTGGAGATACTTGGGAACCACAATTTACAAGGTTGTTCTGGAAGCAACACCTGTCTGGATGGGATGTGACACTACCAGATATTTAAGGTTCCCCTATCTTCTGAGCCAGAATAACACAGTGGAAAAAGCATAGGTTTTGGAGTCAGAAAGATGTAAGTTTGAATCACAGCTCTAAGACTTATGATCTGAGAGATCTTGTTCTAGTTATTTAACCGCTCCCTGCTTCAACTTTCTCATCCATAAAATGGGAATGACACTATTTTTGCTTTTGGGCTGTTATGAATCTTAAGAAGACATTGTTTTCACCATACTCTTGGCACACAGTAAATGCCCAATATTTTCCCTACCCTTTCATGATTTTGTTTCAAACCGCTTCAAGAACCACTTTGCAGCAAATGACAGTTACAATAGTTTAGTGCTTAAATTAGAGTAGATGAATTCAAAGTCTGGTTCTACATTTATTAGTTATATGACCTTATGCAAATTATTTAACCCTCCCCAAGTTGCTGTGCCTCTGTTTCTGGTTTTGCTTTGATTTTTCTTCCTTTAACATGTGGATAAATGCAACCATTTTATCAGTTTTCATTAAAAGGTTTAAAACAGTTAACATGGTTAAAGTCTCAAAACATGCTAGCACATATCAACACTCAAGTTTATGTTTCTGATCATCAGTGTGACCTATCAGGAGGCAGTAAAGGTAACCAGTAAACAATGACATGCGTAACTATACCTTAGGCCAGTCTGATTCTGTGCTATTGTGGCAGAAATCGCCATGCCTCGTAATGGAGCTGTATCCTGACAGTTGGGCAGGAGATGTAGGAAAGTTCATTTGCAGTTAATATATATTCAGCTGTGCTAATTAAAACAAGCCCCAGAGCCTAAAAATAAATTAAGCCAGTCTTTTTAAAAAATGAGACTGCAGGCTAGTAAAAATGTTGAGAACTTCTTTTTATTATTATTGGTCTATTTATTATAAGAGTGAAAATGATGCAAATCAAGTTCTCTGTGAACCAGAAGATCCTAGGACACTATGTCCAGTATCATGAAGAGGTCTGTGCATAAAATAGTAACTATTTTATTATAATTTTGAGTTTTTAGAATCTACTGTACAGTAGACCCTTTTCATATTATCATAAATTCAGACTTTGGAAGATATTTACATTAGCTCTCTAAGGTATCCATAACAGTGTGCCAAACATTGAATGGCTTAAAACAACAGGAATTTATTATCTCACAGTTCTCTAGAAGCCAAAAATCCAAAATCAGGGTATTTGGTAGGCCCACCCCCCTTTCTGACTTATCTAGTGGACAATCCTTCCTTGCCTCTTTTAACTTCTGGTGTTTGACTGAAAACCTTAGCATCCTTCAGCCTATAAATACATCATTTCATCACATAACTGTTTCTTCCTGTCTTCTTACCACCTTCCCTCTATGTGCACCTGCCTCTCTGTTCAAATTTCCCTTTTTTATAAGGACACAGTCACATTGGACTAGGACACAACCTAATTACTTCATTTTAATTTGATTACCTCTGTAAAGATTCTATTCCAAGTATTCCTATTCTGATTTACTGGGGTTTAAGACTTCAATATATCTTTTTCAAGAGATGTAATTTAACCAATAATGCCCCAAATAGCACCACTCTTCAAGGTTTGAATGATCATCCTGTTTTACAGATGAAGCATTTGAGCTTCAAGAGGTCAAGAAATGTGTCCAGGTCACATAGCTGGCATTTGGAGACTCTCCATGTCTTCTGGACCCAGATTACATCCCCACACTCTTTGGCCTGTGAGTGCCAGCTCGTTGTGTGTCATGGTGTTTCGAGTTGAGCAGACATTTATTGTGAGCTGACCCTTAGTTACAGCACAGTTTGTCTGTGTTTGATTAATCAATTCTGTGGTCTTTGTTTGAATTATTTCGTATGCAGATATTCTCCTTAAGCAGTGGCTAACTTTCACTGTGCCGGTCCAAGGAGTCTCACCACTCTCTGAAACACTGCAGGGATGGGAGGTACAGAAGGGGAGGACTGCAAGTCTCTGAGCAATCTCTGACCTTGCTTTATCCTCACTGAGGTTTGCCAGTTTCTTCTGATCACTGGCATCATCCTCCATCTCTGCTGTGCTTTCCTTGTTAACCATCATCCCACTCTGGGTTCCACTGACCCAGACCATGTAATCTCCCTGTGCCTTCTTCTGTTCCTGGAAATCCCTAAGATATGCTGACCACTATCAGTCATCTTCTTAGTGCTCTCTGCGGGGTGCTCTGGGCTCCTGGATGTGGGTAGGAGTGGAAATTTTGCATAGTCTTAGCATCATGAGAGAAGCTTCTGGTCCAAGGTCTCTTCTCTGCTGAAGCTTATTGCCAGTGTCGTGTGATTTGAGGGGGGCACGTTTGTCATTTTTCAGGGTTAGCTTAACAAGGTACCCAGTCAGCTGGGTTCCCACCTCAGAATTCATAGGCACTGTGTCTTTCTGGGGCTCCAATACCAGTTCAGCCCCTACTTGGATTTTGTTGCCCCTAGCTGCTCTGGAAGACCTCCTAGACATTAGATTGTAGGCACCTTCTGTGTTCTGATAAGGCCATAGAATCTCCTTCATGTCTTTTAGGAACCAGTCTAGCCTTAGTGGGGTCATTTTATTTGTCCACACCTGTCCCATTGCTTAGTTTGTTTTGTGCTACTGTAACAGGATACATGAAGCCAGATAAATTTTTAATTGACCAAACTTATTTTTTACAGTTCTAGAGGCTGCAAAAATCCAGTATTAGGGTGCCAACATCTGGAAATGGCTTCCTTGCTGCAATATAACATGGCAGAAAGCCTCATGGTCAAGGACAAAGAGGATGAGAGACAGACAAGGGGTTATATTTCCCCTTTTATAACAAACCCACCTTCCAAGGAATTCACAATGACAACATAAATCTATTCTTGAGGGCAGAGCCTCATTGCCTAAATCTCAACATGATTTTGGAGGCAACAGTATTCAAGCTATAGACCCTGCCATCTTCTATCTGCACAACTCCCTACTGTAGTGGTATGGGCGGTAGGTCCAGTGTTTCAAGAATGAAGCATGATAAAGGCCTCTCTGTTGACTCTGTGGCATTCTCCACCACTCCTTCCCAGAGATTCACCCTCGGGGTAGCAGGAAGAGCATGGTTCACCCTCATACTGAAACTTCTACTCCTCTTTCCACTTCAGGTTCCCCTGAGGTATTGAGTTTAGCTGCTTGATAATTCCTTTCAATGAGTATTAGATTGTGGTCTGTGGGAGTTGTTTGGTTTTGCTGTATCCTGGGATCTCAGATAGTAGTAACCTTAATTCTGGGTCCCCACATTCCAAACATGTGCTCTTATTTCCCCATTGGAGACATGGGTGCAACAGCACAAGCCCACCATGACTAGAACTCAGTGGGAGAAGTCCTTACTCCCTATCTGTATGACAGGGAAACTGTCTTTATAGCCATGGATGTCTGCCTGTTCTCTGATTTGTGTTGCGAACTCCATGCTTGAGTCCTCCAGGCTTTGTGCCTGACAGTCAAATCTATGTTTTGATATTACAACAACACAGCAATAACTGGATGATTCCTTCCTCTGGCAATTCAGACGAGTTTAGAGAACTCAACACCTAGAATCTAAGTTTAATTTCTCCAGCGGTTTTTTTTTATGTCCTGAGCCATTACCCTCAGCTGGTGGTCCAGCTTCAAAGGTGAATGGAGTTATAAGGTAAAAAGGAATTACCTATAAAAGAAAATTCATGAGGGAATATTCCAGAATATTGCTCTATTCTTATTTCATCTTTTAAGACTATGTCAAGAAGATTCTTTCTTGGCATCTCTCAGAATTTGTGAGTTTAATTGGTTGATGAATTCTTTTAATGAGTCCTACATTCAGACCTGTGGGAATCATTGGTTTTGTTCTAGCCGGAAACTTCAGGTAGTAACTCTAATTCTGGCTTCCTGCATACCAAAAATGTACTATTAGTTTGCAAATGTAGATGGGAATGGGTTGGCACAAGCCTGCCCATGACTAGAGCTTGATGGTGAAGAGCAACTTCTTCCTGAGCTACCGGCCTCATCTCCCTCTATCAGCAGGGTCAATGCTATCAACCTGATCCTCTAGTCCAATCTTTGTCATTTTAAAAATGTTGACATGGAACCCAAGAAAAATGAGAAAAACTGTCCCAAAGCTTCCAAACCTTTGTTGTAGAGAAGCAATGCAAGGAAACTTGGGCACAGAGGGGCTCAGTGGAAATCTGAACTCCCACTCCATTTTCCTTCCCTACCCCTCTGCCAAGAGGATTCCTTATACTTCCCAACCGACAGATTGTTTTTCAACTATAAATATCCAGTTTGGAGGAGGAGCTGGACAAGTGCTAATGCTTGACCCCAAGAAACCCCAATCCATCTGCTCATGGCTGCCGAAGATAGACTTTCTGATGAGCTGGGACCTGTTTCTTTGCCAAGAGACTTAAGCCACATGCCAAAGAAAGCTCAGTTCTCTGCTTGGATAAGCCCCATGCGAAGGCGCAGGGATGACAGTGGAGGCTGTTCTTGATGCACCCACAGCACAGCATCCAGCAGTCTGTGCTCTGGAGAAAGAGACACTGGGCAACAGGGACAGATGGTAGATGGCAAGAATGATGGGTCCCCATCTTCAGGTCTGGCCAACAGCACTGCTGCAGTACCAGCCTCTGCAAAACTTGGTTGTCCTCAACACCGCGCAGAAGTTTCTGTGGATTTTAAAAGGCAGCTGTCAGCTCACACCTGCTCTTGTGAGCTTGCTGTCCTGATGGCTGAGCTGGCAGGGTTCCCATTTAGAAACCTGGAAGGACTTACCATCAGTCATAACTGGGCACCTTTCTGCTCTGTTTTTATTTTCAAAGCATAGACTTCCCGAGGATTTGAAACCCTTTGTTGCTCTTGTTAGAATATACAAGCTCTACCCAGCCTCTCACTGGAAAAACAACAGTGAGAATTTAAATAGTTCCACATGTGATAGAAAGATGGGGGTCCAGGACAATGCCTGCTCTCCTTATTTTGACCCTCAAGCCTCTAAGCACACAAAGACACCCACCACCACCCCCTTTCTCCCCTTAAGCAAATAAAATTAGGGAAAAATATTATGGACAATGTTGCAGGTAAAAAAAAAAAGTTACAAAAGGGCTTCTTTGAAAGTGGGTAAAGAAGTCTTGCAAGCTTTCCTGAGCTGAATTCTGCAGAAGGAGGGAGGAAATCATTCCATGTGCTCAGAGTGATTATAATGTAGTAAGACTGCTATTCTTGTGTGGCTCATTAACTAGCCTTACAGATAATTCTAAGAGAAGTTCAAAGGATATTTTGAGCAGTGGGAGAATCAGCAAAGGCATTACTTTGAATGACAGCCTTCCCTTGGATTTCTGTAAAAAGTTAATCACATTTCATATGCAAATAGGTACCCTCCAGGTATAGGGTCTGGCTTCATTCACTTATTCAAATGGTATTTCTGAGTTATTACCCAGTGTGCAGCATGGTGCCAGGTGCTGTGGGGCACACAGTAAAGCAAGGGCCCATTCTCCTATCCTTGCTCTCTTTGGGGAGAGGTTAGGTTGGTATGGTACAAAACATTTAACCAATGTGGCAAGATAGAATTCTCAAAGTAATTGGCCACACCCCTGATAAGTGTGTCAAGCTGTCTTGCATCAGCTGCCAGAGCCACTTCCCCAATTTCTCTCCCCCCAGCAGCTGCCTGCCTGAATTAATGTCTGGACGTCAAGCAGAAGAGTTCTTGGGGTCCACTTTGCAGGTGAATGTGTGACGGTAGAGTCCTCACCATGGCTTTGCTTTCCTTCCCTTATTCGTTTGCCTTCAGCATCTTTTAAGGGTTCTCTGATGTGTCTGAGTCGCCAAGGGGATCAATAGCATCCCTAAAAGCTGAAGCTGCCCCTTGGAAGGGAGAATGGAAGGGAATGGGAAAGGAATGGAGGATAAAAGACTGAACCTGCCCAGGAGAAGGATCAAAGTGGATTTCACAAGGAGAAAGGACTATGGAAAAGGAGAGGCCAACCGGTGTTGTTGGACCTCCCTCCTCAGGTTCCGGGGGCCTGGATCCCTGCCCTGACCTCTGTGCCTCCTGTTTCAAGTCCACCTTGTCATTTTAACTCATCACAACCCAAAGTTGGACTTTCTCAGTGGATTATCACCAGTGCTGGATCAAATCCAAACTTCTGACCTTAACAGCTCATTAATCCAAAATACTTTCTCTTATTTTTCACATTACTGCTCTTCTGGAACCCTTCATTTCCACTACCTGGGTCTACAGTGACTGCCCCAAAACACCCTGCATTTTCTTCCACTGCATGCTGCACCCCTCCCTCTCTGTCCTGGATCCCACTGAGCTGGCTCATCTTCCTTACTGAACTGCCCGTCCCCCACACTCCCTGCCAAGCTCACGAGCCCGCTGTTAATGATGAGGGCTACCTTTTTAATGACTCTGAGGTGCAGGAGAGAAAAAAATAAAAGAGTGAGAAGGGCAGGAAGAGAGGTAAGGAGAGAGAGAGAGAGAGGGAGGAAGGCAAAGGGACCAGAAGGCAGGGAGGCAGAAGTGGGAGAGGCCCCACACTGCTACCTACTGGAGCATGGAGTCTGCACGCGTCCTCCTTCCTCTTAGCCCAGCCAAGGAATGACCCACTCACGGCCAGGGTAGCTCTCCCTTAAATTTCTCTCAGTAACGAGGAAGGGAAAGTGACAAAGTCCCAGCAGGATTTCCATTTGTTTTAATTCTAGCTCACCTCCAGGGATCTCCTCATTAAGCCACATTGTCAAGGTCTTTAGGAGCCAAAGCCAGAGACAGCAAAGCAGAAAGGAGTCTGAGATGGCTGAGTCCCTGTCACCCCACAGCCATGCATTCGTCTCTTCCCCTTCTGTTCCTGGGCATCTATCTAGGTAATACTTGTCTTTTGTGACTACATCATTTTTATACTCTATCCATTGGGCTCTTGTACTGTTTTGCCATCTACTTTGTTTTATGGCCCCTCTCTATCCACAGTATCTATCCCCTTGGTATTGTGGTCTATTTATATTCCCCAGCAGTGCCTAGCCTCCTTCTCCTTTTTAATCTCTTTGATCAATCTTGTTTACTATCTCTATCGGCCCCTTCATCTTGCTTTTATCTTGTTATCCACATAGTTTAATTGTTTCCCCATCCCTGTCCTCAGCTCCCTTTGAATCCACTCTGGGCTTCCCCGGCAGGTCTGGCTGCTCCCCTTCCCCCCACTTCCTGCATCTGACTACTGACCCCTATTAACCTCCTTAGAGGGCAAGACTTGCTCAGCCAGTCACCCACTACTTTAGATGGGAGGTCTCACCCGTCCACTACTAATAGCAAGAGCTAACACCTAATAGGCATCCCACACGTGTCAGGCGCTGAGCTCTGTCGCCATTTCCTGCTTACTGCAACTTTCCAAGGCAATTCGCTCTTATGCTACAAAGAAGGGGATTATGCAGGGGTTCAGGGAGGTGAAGTAACCTGCTAAGGTCACACAGTTAATATGTGGAATATTGACAGCCTACTCATAACTGTCTGAGTGAGCAACGGAATGGATAATCTTCCCTTGCAGAAAACTTTGAAACTCGTTTCTAATAGGCTCTAAAGTTTAGCACTTGGGTCAGTAGATTTTCCTCCTGGTGTTGCTTGGCTCTGGCTGAAAGTCAAATACAGGGCAGGAAAGGCCCTTGTATAGAATGTTTTATTCCAGAGATTCTGAAAATGCCTATGTCTTAATACAGCCCTCCACAGAAGTGGCCATGTACACAGCACCATTCTCTGCCACGGGGAGAGCCCATGGGACAGCTGCCAGCGTCCCTCCTAGCTCCTCACTGCCAACCGCTCATCCCAGCTCTAAAAGCAGTCTCCACTCCCTGAGGACCCGCACTGACTAAGGTTGTGTAGTGTGAGGCCAGACACCAAGAGACGATCAAAAGGAAAGCACCCCAGGATTCCAGCATGGTGGGCAATAAATCTCAGAGAGAGTAGTCAGTGTCCTGTGTGTGTTGGGCAACAGAGAGATCCCCCGAATGGACCCATCATGGGATAAGATAGAAATAAGTGAATCAAAAAAATTTTTTTAAACAAAAGGACATCTGTTTTAGACTGGCGAGCTCCTGAAGCAAGGATCCCAAGGACGGAGAGGAGCAACAATGAAACAACCTAGCAAACTATAGGGAAAGTTACTGAGTTCTTCGAAGGCAGCTGTCCCCAGTTGCTCCCTGGAATCTTCTTACCCCTACAGTTGGACCCAAACTCCCTTGCCTGATGTGCTAGGCCTCTACAGATGTTTAGCCCTCTGCCTGAACTCCTTTCCCTGCCAGTTTAGAGTAATACACCCTGTCCAAGGGTACCCCGTATGGTCTGGAGGAATGAACTGAGACCCTCTGGGGACATGTTTAAGAAAGAGTGGATGGCCTTTCTTTCCTAATCGCTAGAGTTTTTAAACTGAACCTGAAGGATTTTATAGAGTGCAGTGGTAGAGAAACCCATCAATTCCTGTGTGCAGGGGTGACTATTAAGATTGCAGGTGTCCTCAGAGTGGACTGGGAGCAGAGCACAAGAAGCTCTGTCCTGGTACAGGGGGTGAAGAAGGCTCCTTGGAAGCGGTGGCCTGTGTGCTGGGTTTTGAAAAATAAGTAGAAGTTATGCAGACATTCTAAGAATAAGGGACAGCATCAAAAAAGGACAGGGAATTTCACTAAATATTTATCAGCTTGGGGTGATGTGGCAGGGATGGTGATAGAGGCAGAGAAAAATGTTTTATGCAAGAATCTGACTTCATTAACTCTAAAATCTTTGGGAGCAGTGGCTGTGTCTTGGTAGCCTCTGTGCTGAGCGCCGTCCCGGTTGCTCCTCCATGAACATGTATAGTTGTCAGTGACACAGTGATAATGGCAACGACTGTGGAAAGAGGGTGCTGATGCTGCTTGCTGAGATTTGAACCACATCACAGGGAGGCTGAGGAACAAGGATCAGGGCTGAGAAACCTGAGCGAACTTCTAATTGCAATGCCTCCTGCCTTCTCCTCCTCCCATTGTTCAAACAGGTGGGGCATTGCCAAGCCAACCGAGACTCCCTGCCCAGAGCCGTAGACCCTGTCACAGAAAAGTAATTTCTTGTTAAACTTCTATCCGGTGAAATCCTGCTGCTGCACACAGCAGGCCTGTGCGTGCAGGCGTTGCCGTTCTGCCACCGCAGTGCTGGGGAATAAAGGAAAATGCTTAACATTAAATTTCTTGTAAATCAGACTTTATTTGCTCTAGTGACAGGTTATTACTTTCTGCAGGGAATGAGGGGGAGAAATGGCTGCTGGTTGGAGACACAGCTCCCCAAATGAAGACATCTCCAATAGCAGCCTTCGACAGACCCAGGTCATCTGCTTTGCTCCACTTTTTCCT
>RJWT010049925.1:0-10934 GCA_004365215.1 Cuniculus paca | reverse complement strand
TGTTGAATTTCTGGGATCTTGATTATTATATGTCTGGGGGTAGATTTACTTTGGTTATGGCTAGCTGGAGTTCTATATGCCTCACTTATCTGAATAGCACATCTTTCTCCCATGTTTGGGAAGTTTTCTGCTAGTACTTCTGTAAATAGAATTTTTATGTCTTTTGTGTTGACCCCTGCTTCTTCATTGATACCTATCACTCATAAATTTTTTCACTTTGCATCATCTTGCAGTCTTTGAATTGTTATTTCCTGGTTCCTCATTATTTTTAAGAGGCCTTTCCTTTCCCGATCACAAGCTGCACACCTGTCTTCAAGGTCTGAAAGTCTATTTTCATTTTCTTTCAAGAGCTTTTGCCAGCTTTCAATGGAGATTTTAATTTCCTGGATATCTCTTTGAATCTGTTTCATGCATTCAAAATCTCTCTTATATTGTTCATTCATGGTTTCCCTCATTTTCCTTTGCTACTCTATTTTTTTATCTATGTCTTCTTTAGAGAAACGTAGCAATTCTTTTATTATATTTTTCATTTCTTATTTTACCTGAGATAGTATTTCTGTTCTAATTTCTTTTATAGCCTAATGGAGTTGTTTCTTTACTTCAGTTGCCATCACTGCAGAAGCTTCAGGTGTGGGACTCTCGATCTCTTCCACGTTTTCATCTCCTGGACTTGCTCTGCTTGGGTTGGAGTCCAGGGACTGCCTTTTCTTTCTTCATGTTGACATTTTTATGGGTTCTTCCAAACAAGCTGGTAGTGGGGTTTTGGGAACCTCCCATGTTGGTTACACTTTCTTTGTACTCTGAGCAGAGCCTGCCTCTGCCTTCCCTCTGAGCTGGTTACTGGAGAGCAGCCTCAGGAAAGTACTTTTAAACTGTAGATTTTCAATCTGAGAAAGCTGGATTTTACTTTTTAATGTTTCATATAATTTGGATTGTTTCTCCAGAATAGTTGTGTAACTGGTGCTGATCAAATGGGAGTCTGAATTAAAATTGTTTTCATCCCGCATGGTGAAATAGTCTTTATATAACTAGAGACCTACTTGTTTCCAAAATTGCAATCTTTACCTCAAAATCACTATGTAATGGATGCATATTTGTCCTCTATCTTACATCTTCCTTGGCTATTCTGCAGTCTCTAGGATGTGCGTTTTCCATTCTGGTAGCCACAAATCACTGGAGTCTTGCTCTTAAAAACTTGAAGTAGTGCTGTTTTAAATGGAGATGTACTATAGTTTTAAAACATCCAATACATTTTGAAATCATGACATGATGAAATGATAATAGTTAAATTTAATATTAAATAGATTACTAAACATAATTTCCTGTTATTTTTTACTTATTAAATATGAATACTTGAAATTTTAAAATGAGTATTCATATAGACCGCACTGTTCCTAACTAAATGGTATACTTAAGTATTTGCGTTAACATGCCCCATATACATTATTTAGGGTAGACGAGTAAGAAAATATAGACATGACTTAAAATACATGGATGTATATACTACAACTACCAGCAGCAGTGGAGAGTGGCCAGTTTGACATTTCTATTGAGAATGAGTATACCTGTCAGAAAAGTGCCTAAAAGATAGGTCAAAAGCACAAGTGAAAAACTAAAGGCACAGGTACTTGAGAAAACCAAGTTCTTAGAAGTAAAATACATGGAAGTGAGCTAAATATTCTGTTGTTGCTTTTTTTCCAGAAGGCAATTGCTGTCTCCTAAGTTGCAAATGTGCAGAGTGAGACAATGAGAGATAAATCAAAAAGTAGTTACTAAGAGGTTAAAGAGACCAACAGAAGAAGCAAATATCCCTTACATAACACACACACACACACACACACACACACACACAAAACCTATCTCCTGATGCTGGATAAACAAAAATTGGATGTAAAATTTCACTAAAGATAAACATCTCTGGTAAGACTCTCAGCTTTATGGATGAAATTTTGTAAAGGCTACACTTTCACAAAGGGCAAATGAGAAATAGACTAACCTCAATCAGATTAATGTGATTGACTTAATATCTGGATGCTTATCAGATACGTTATAAATCCATTATGACATAAGGAACAGTAATCTTAAGACTATATTTTCATACACAGCATTCAGAATTCAGTAAGGTAATTATCAGAAATGTTAGAAAACAGTAAAATGACAAAAAACATAAATAAAAAAGGTCAACAGGTGATCCAACTATTAGCACATTATTAAATCCAGATTTAGGGTAATTTACTGTTATAGTCAAGGAAATCTATGCAAAGAGAATTCTATAAAAAGCTAAAACCTGTTTAAAAATCAAATGTAAATCATAGTATTTTTAAAAAATCTGAAGTTGGCAATACAAGAGGTTATTTTCATGACAGGTTAAACAAACAAGAGAGGATTAGTGAACAGATGGAGAAATTAATGAAAAAATTCAAATTTCAGGATCAAGCAAAATAAATGTCAGAAAGTAATAATTAAAAATAAAACTCAGTTTTTGGACACAATGACGTTGTGCGTCACACAATGGCAAAGTTTAATGTCTAGATAACAAGGTGAGGATATGAGAAGGTTAAAGATGTTACAAAGATAGTAGAAAAAGAGATAATGACTAAAATTACTCTAAATTTGATGAAGAATATAAAGTTGTAGTTTTGAAGAGTGCTACACTGTAGGCAGAATGAGTGCCTAGAAAACTATGTCTAGAACAGTCATTGTAAATATATCAGAAATCAAAGGAAATAAATTTGAAAAGTGGTGGTATGAATGAAACAAAAAAATATGTAAAGCTACAGATGAGAAATAGCATCAGATGCAAAAGTAGTTTTTGAAAATATTTCTACATCAAATTCACAAAGAAGAAAAATGAGTCTAAGGTGATGGAACTCTAATGTGTAATTACAATAGGCAGGGATTACCGACAGCATAGTGGTCCAGGAGAGACTTCTAGGGTGCTCATACTATTCTATCTATACCTTAACCTTCTGGTGGTCATATGAATGTGTTTAATTTTTAAAATCAAGATCATTTTTACATTTAAGGTCTATAATTTTTTTGGCATCGGTTTGTCATATGTTATTTTTCCGTAAAAACTATTTCTCTTGAGGAAGATTTGGATTGGGATGCAATTATTTGTTTCCAAAAGTTAGCATGCATCCATTAAATGGTATATTTGACATCATTTTCCACTTCTTTTTCATTACTTGCTGCCTTTGATTAGTGTGGTAACCAAAATCTCCTTTCCTACAACTGTTTAATTCTTGACTATCTTGACAATTTTATGTACCAAAAAGCTTCCATCAGCTTTTACCATCAGGCAAGGTAGCAGAAAAACTCAATTTATAATATACCATTTTCTTTTCATAATCTCTAATTTGTTTGTAATTATCTCATTTCCCTTGATTGCCAAAGATTATTATCTGTATCATACTATTCAGTCATTTATCTGTTTGTCTAGTGACATGAGAGCTGAAAGAATTAACTTATGGCCTTTGGGGTTTAAATTTAGTAAGACTATTGTTGGCTTGAAGTGGTAATAAATTTTTTAGTCAAGTCGTAGGGTCTAAAGTTAAGTCATGCTGTACATAGAACATTTATTTTTAATGTTGCACTTTGAAAATGGAAAATTCCTTGTTTTTGGAATTGTATATTTTGAATATAGGTTGTTGGTGCTATTTCTGCTGCCACTATCAATGGAAACTGCACAACATCTATTAGAGTTTATTATTTGCTAGACACTGTTAAAGCAAATTTCATGCACTAATTTACGTAAGCTTCAAAAAAACCCATTATGTGCTTCAAATGTTACTCATATTGAGGATAGGAAAACTGAAGCGTAAAGCAGTTAAGTAGTTTCCCCAATAGTTATCATTTAGATCTAAAATATTCCTCTAAAGTCTTACATGCTTAGATGATGGGATCATGGGGTGCTGCACTCATAAGTATATTGGTAAGTTCCGTGGCCGAATGTGTTGCCAGGAGTTGGGGCCTGATTGGAGCTGGGTCACTGGACATGTGACCTGGAAGGAGATATCCTTGTCCTCAGCTCCTCCCTTGTCTCTCTGTTTCCTGGCTACCATGACATGAGCAGATTTCCTCCCCAAGCCCTGTCACCATGCCCTTTCTGCCAGGGACACAGCCAACCACAGAAGGAAGCCTTTGAAACTGTGAGCCAAAATAAATCTCCCTTCTGTTAAGCTGCAGGGATGTGATGCTCTGTCTCAGGAATGGCAAAGTGACTAATAATATACCAGGTCACAGAGAAAGTATAGAGCAAGAGCACAATTTGGACTAAAGAGTCGCCATTCCAGAGTCTGGACTTCTTGTTCCTTTACAAAAAGGTTTTAATGAAGTATAGTTGACATCATAAATAGCATTCATTTGAAGAAAACAATTTGAGAAGTTTAACATACATGTACACCGTGAAGTCACCATTACAATCGAGATAATGAACACACCCTTCACCTCCGGTATTTTACTTACACCCCAAAATCTCTCTACCTCATTTCTCTCTAGAACCTCATCTTCTCTAGTATAATATATTAATTTCCATGTATTAGAATTTTATATAAGTGGAGGTATATAGCAGGTCCATCTTTTAACATAGCTTCTTTTGCTCAAAATCTACTCTTATTGTTGTATGGACCAATAGTTTATTTTTATAATTTAGTAGCATTAAGTTTTATGGATGTACTACAATTTATTAATTCAGCTTTTGACCTACATTTTATTTGCTTCTAATTTTTTATTTTCATAAATAAATCTATGAAAGACATCCATATGCAAGTCTTTGTTTGGAAATATGCTTTTTTTTTTTTTTTTTTGGTACCGGGAATCAAACTCACAACCTTGTGCTTGCCAGGAAGGTCCTGTGCTGCTGAGCTATATCCCCAGCCCTGAGAACATGCTTTCTTTCCTCTTGGGAAAACATCTTAGAATGTAGGTGAAGTCACATTGCAAGTGGATGCTTGATTTATTAGAGGAACTGTCGAATTGTTTCCAAGGGGACTGTACCATTTTGTATTCCCTCCAGCAATGTATGACATTCCCACATGTTCTACACGCTCAGTTGAAATGATTAGACTTTTTAATTTATAAACATTCTAATAGGTGTGTGTCAGTATTGTGTGGTGGCTTGAATTTGCATTTCCCTTATGAGTAATGCTATTAAGCATCCTTTATATGTTATTTGCTACTGTATATCTTTGTTAGTGAATTCTCTGTTAATATGTGATCATTTTTAATTGGATTGTTTTGGTTTCTTGCTGAGCTGGGAATGATTTATCTATTTCTAGATAAAAAGCTTTTATTAGACAAGTGACTAGAGAATAGTTTTCCTTGCATTTGACTTTTTTCATTCTTGTGAGAGTTTTGGAAGAGCAGAAATTATTCATTTTGATAAGGTTCGATTTTTTTCATGTATTGATGGTGTTTCTGTTGTTGTTTATAGGCAACCCTTTATTAAAGTATGGTCACACAAAAACTTCATTTTTTTTTTTTTTGTGGCACCAGGGATCACACTCATGACCTCGCGCTTGCCAGGCAGGCGCTTAGGCCACTGAGCTAAATCCCTGGCCCTAAAATCTTTCTATTTTTGTTCTAGACACTTTCAAGTTTGAATTAAGATACCATCCATTTGTGTTAGTGTTTGTATATGGTATAAGATATACATCAAAATTGATTTTTTTCATTGCTATGGTGTTGAATTGTGTCATCTTCCAAAAGGTATTAAAGTCGTAACCCCCAGGACCTGTGATTCCTGTGAATATGACCTTACTTGATTATAGGTACACTGCAGATTGTCAAGTAAAGATGAGATCATTTGGATGGGGTATTAATGCAATGTAACTGATACCCTTACATAAATGTAGGAGATTTGTACACAGAGAATATTCAGGGGGGACCATGTTAATACAGGCAGAAGCCAGAGTGATTCATCTATGAGTCAAAAAGTGCCAAGAATTGCCAAGAAACCAGTCGAAGAAAGGAGACTGACTGGCCTTCCACACAGCATTCACAAGATCAATGCTGCAGACACCTTGATTCAAACTCTATTCCCCAGAATTGTGAGAAATAAATTTCTGGGTTTCTGAATCTTTCAGTGGGTGGTATTGTTTATGATATTCCTATCACACTAACATATTCACAATCATGTAATTGTTCTGCAATCATTTGTTGAAGGGAAAATTCTTCCTCCACTTAATTGTCTTTCAATTTGTTTAAATCAATTGATTTAGACATATATATATATATATATATATATATATGGATCATATATGTGGATCATATATGTTATTTTACTGAACTGTTTTGTTTTACTGGTCACAACCTCACGCTTGCCAATACCACAGTATATTGATTAGTGTAGCTTTATAACCAATTCTGAAGTCAGTATAGGATGGCCACCATTGTATGCTCTTTTCAATATTAAGTATAACACTGAATACAAATTTAATTTAGATGCTTTTGATTCTGTTGAAGAAATCTCACTTTATTTTTGATTTTCTGAGAATTTTTACTCAGATTGAATGCTGAAGTTTGTAGAATTATTTTCACTTATTTAAAATGACTGCTCTAAATAAATAAAGTTTTTGGATATTTTGTGAGGAATTAAATTGACTGAACTTTGAATACTAAAGTCAAACTTTCCTGAAATAAACTGTATTTCTTTACTTTGCGATGAAGTATTGTCCTTTTCTCATGCTGTTGGAACATTTTGCTAAATCTTTGAAAACTTTTGTAGGAATGCTTATGATAGTATTTGTCTATAGTTTTCATTTTGCTTCGTATTGCAATGAGAGTAACAATAACTTCAGAATTAGTGTGCAATTACTTTTTCCAATTATATAGAATGATTTACATAGAATTGGAATCATTTCCTTTTTGAATAGCTGATAGCATCACCAGTGAAACTATCTGAACATACTTGTAAAAAAATTTTAATAGCAAGTTTATGATCATTAGCAGCATCTGAATCTAAAGATTATATATTTCTTCATAAGCGAGCTTTATTAGTTTGTTCCTTTTTCCATTTTATCCAAAAAATGAAGTAAATTGGCCTAATTTTTCTTACCATTATCATTTGATAGGTTTTAGATTTTAGAGTGATGCCATCTCCTGCAATCTCAGTATTAGTAATGTGTGTCTTCTCTTTTTTCTTATTCAGTGTGAGTGAAAGTTTATCAGTTTCTTAAATAAGCAGGTTTTAGTTTTATTGGTTTTTCTGTTGTTTTAATGTTTTCTATTTTGTTCATGTCTATTTTGCTCCTTTCTGTTTCCTTTATTCTGCTTAATCTTGATTTCATTTATTCTTGTTTTTTTATTTTATCAATGAGGAATATGAATTCACTGTTTTTTTAGCCTTTTTCTGTATTTTAGAAGTTTTGGGCTATAATTTTTTTTAAATATTGTTTTACTTGCAGTCTACAAAATTTGATAAGTATGTTTTGATTTTGTTCCATTCAAAATCTATTCTACTTCCTTTTCAATTCATATTGAATAACCTACAGATTATCTAAATGTGTGATACTGAGTTTGCAATATTATTTTTTATGTTCATTTTGCTGTAGTAAGAGGTTACACATTCTTAGAGGTTCCAAGAATATCTTAACAATATTGAAAATAATTTCATACCATAGAATATATTGTGTTTTCATAATTATTTTCAAGTAGACAAATGTTCATTGTGTTCTGTGGCCTGAATATTTGTAACCCCCAATATTCATATGGAATCCTAGTCATCAAAATGATAATGCTACGACTTGAAACCTTTAAGTGGTGATTACTTCATGAAGGTGGACCTTTCATGAACAGAACTAGTTCCCTTTTCAAAACATCCTCAGAGAAATGCCTTCTTTCCATCATATGACAGGTACCAGCCAGATGCTTGTTTTATGCTTATCTTGGAAACATAAAACAGACTCTCACTAGGAATAGAATACGCTAGTGTCTGTATAATGGACTTCCCACCTTCCAGAACTATAAGATTAAAATTTTATTGCTTATTAGCTTTCATGTTTTGCTATTACAGCATCACAAACACACTAAGAAATTATATTCTGCCATTACTGGGTAGGGTATTTTATAACCATTTATCATTTCATATATTCTTGATAAATTGACCATATGTCATAATATAATAACCATTTATCATCATGTTATGCTCATCTTTATGCCTGGAAAAGTTTTTTTTTATTCAGAAAACTACTTACCTAATACTAATATAATCACTATAGCTTTTTCATAGTTAGTGCTAGGATGGTGTATTTTATATTATTTTGCTTTATATCTACCTGACTTTAACTACTATTTGACTTAAGATTTAATACATAATCCCTGGCTTATAAAGTCTACAATGGCATTACTCCACTTCATATCTACTATAAGAATACCATTGTGATGCTTCTGTCTGCATCCTATAACACTTATCAATACATCATTATATTGATATTAGTGTATATATTATTATATTTGTGTACATAATGCTGTGTATTATATATTATTAGAGTATATATTATTTTATTATATTTTGTGTATTGCTGCATTGCATTTGTTTAAAGTGTAAATTATTTTAAAAATATTTGTATAATAACAAAATGCCTCTACTTATATGCATGTAGTTGCAATGTCTGCGTTTTTCATTGGTGTGAATCCAAATTCCATCTCTTATTATATTTCTTCTGTTTGGAGGCTTCTCTTTCTATTTTCTTGTTTTTCAGAATTTCCACTATTGAATTCATGCCGTTTTTGCATTTATGAAAATGTCTTTCACCTTTATGCTTCTAAGTTGTTTTTTCCTGGTTAAAACTTCTACTTTAACTGGTTTTACTTTTCAGGATCTTAAAAAGTATATGGCCACTTTGCCATTCCGCAAGTCAAAATTTTCATCTTATAAGGAGATCTGTTACAAAAGGAAGAGGTTTTGCTTTAAAATTCTAATGAATTGGAAATAAGTTAAAATTGAACATACTGGAAGACCTGTAGAAGAAGCACGTAGGTGCACAGGCTTGAGTTTGATATAAGACTGTTGACACAAATTCATCCCTATGTCTGTTTCCTAAACTTTGCCATCACCCATCCAACCATACAAGTCTGATATACACCACAGAACCAGATGCAGGTTGGTCCATAGATAATTGGGTAGGGATTTGGAGAGGGGGTTATTTTCTATGTTCAGGGTCTAATATCTCACTTTTGTTTTCCTCCTGGAAAAGATATTCAAGACAGTTTAGTAAAGTGTGCCCCACTACTTCTAAACGTGAATAAAGTTATCATGCTATATTGACATATGTGTACCCATATTTACAGCAGTGCAATTCTTAACAGCTAAGCTCTGGAAAAAACCTAGATGCCCATTACAGACAAATGAAATATAAATAAATTCATGTCATTTGCAAAAAAAAAGATGGATTTGGGGACTGTAATATTAAGTCAGACACAGACTATTAAATATCACAGGTTTTTCTTATACAAGAAACCCACAAATATAAATAAAGAGTAAAATAAAAGAGAGATCACAGGAAACAGAGAGTGAGATATTTGGAGATGGGGCAGGGGATCAAGGAAAGAAGAACAGGGCATGTAAGGAGAAGTGGGGAGGCAACAGAAAATGATCAAGATTATATGTCTGTTTCCTAAACAGATGTAAATGCAAATATATGCTAATAAAAAAATTAAAGTGGATTCATAATTCAATCTCATGTCCTATATACAGGGTATTCCAAATACACAATGATTAATGTAGGCTACAAGTACCTTTACTCTGGGAATGACACTGTGACCTATATGGCTCCATTTCCAACCACTGTATTGCCCAGGAGTCTTCATCATTGGATTTATGAGGTGTGAGTCAAATAGTAGGATACGAATATATCCATTCAATTCTGAGAGTGCTAACTTGTACCTCCCATCTAGATATACTGCTTATGGACATTTCTAGTGGAGTCCTTGTTTACACCTGGCTATCCACTTCTGCTCCTCTACTAGCTCTTCTGTAGCTTTCCTGCTACTCCTCCTCTATGATATTTGGGCAGCCAGATGCCCCAAGTCCTATACATCTCCTTGAGGAATAAACTGGTAGCCATGTCTTAGACTTCCACTCTTGGTCTTCCTCTCTCCTGGAGCTTCCTTTCTGTCAAATTTCTGCCCTTCTATACCCATAAGTATCTTAAGACATCCATCGTGATACGCTTCCTTAGTCTTCTCAGACTGCTCCACTCCTTCAAAAAAGACAGAAATTGGCACTCGTTTTTCAGTTTGAATAAAAGAAATGTTTAGCAAATAATGAATAAAAGGAACATGACCTTTCCTTCTTTTTTCCTCAAAGCCAAACAATCTCCAGGTCTTCCTATTCCACATCACACCCACAGGTCTTGGCCACTTGGTGTAGAGCAGCGACCTGGTGAGAATTTAGAAGATCTGGCTTCATAAAGAAAACAGTTGTTTTATTTCTCTAAGCTTCGTTTTCTACTACTGAAACAAGGATTTGGGCAACTTGATCCCTACCATTTCTAGCTCAAAGTAAACTCCTATCCTAAAGTCAAATTATCTAAGCAGAAAACGAAATTCAAGTTTCAAAAACATTGAGTAATGCCCTTTAGACTTTCTTCTGGTCAGTGAATTCCAGTGGTCACATGGATCTCTGGTTATTGTTTTGGTCTGGAGGCAACATCCAAAAAAGACCCAAGTAGTCAGTGTGAACAGATCGATTTCACTAGTGCTCAGTTACTTGTGTAAGTGTTTGTACATTTCTTTAGGGAAGACTACTCAAGATCCTTCATGAAGGATGTTCACTGATAGCTCAGTTCTTTGTAGGAATTATGGACTGTGTTCTCTTTGTGATGGACCCTAGATGATATCAAGAAAAAGTGCACACATGTGTGTGTTTACTTATTACTAGTGATTACTCAGTCATTATGGTAGCTAATTTTTATTTCAATGGTTTTTACTCT
>RJWT010049924.1:0-10928 GCA_004365215.1 Cuniculus paca | reverse complement strand
TTTTATAGACCCTACTATTTTTCAAAAACACTTAGGTCAGGACTTTTTCTCATCTTTCCCTTGAGTGAGAGTGTCTATCCATTTATGAATTCTTTCTTTATTTCCAAGAGATCCACTTCTTTTTTTCTTTATAGGCTGTCATTTCCTAGGTGTCTGGATTCCCTTGCACAGATTACTGAAATCATTCAATCTCCTTGTTGATGTTTAATCTGTATACATTTAGATTTATTCTTTGTGCTATACAATTCTTCAGGCTTTAAATATTCATCAGTTTACAAATCTGCCATTACAGTAGCATAACGTGGAGTGTGACTGTTGTGACAATGCTCTGGGCTTTACTTATTCACGACTCCATCCTCCCCTCATTCCAGCCCCCACCTCAACTCCTGCCAATCACTGGTCTTCTACACTGTCTCTTTGTTTCAGATTTTCTGAAGTCTGATTATGATGTGTGTTGGTGTAAATTTCTTCATATTTATCCTGGCTAATTTTCTCTGAAATTACTGGATGATGCGAGGTTTACTGGTGGTCATTAATTTTCGAAAATTATCAGCTGTTATTTCTTCAAATATTTATCCTGCTTTTTGTGTTTTTTCCCTCCCCCCTTGTTTATTTCTTTTCTGCCTTTCTTCTCTTCTTCTGTTAGCCTAATTATAAGTTGTGTATTTTGAAACTGACCCATGGGTATCAGATACTGTTTCTTCTATTAGCTTTTTTGTTTCATATCAGTTTTGAAGCTTCCTGTCACTGATCATTTCCTTGATGAACTCAAACTTTCAAGCAAAGGCATTCTTAATTTTTCTTAAAGCTCACCATTCAGACCGTTTATTTTTTCTGATTCTGTGTATAGAATTTCCCCTACTTTGTACTGCATATCTGGCCTTACATATCACTCACTCAATGCTTTTACATTTTAATAATTTTTATCCCAAGTTGTCTGTCAGATAATTTCAAACTTTGTGTCACATCTGAATCTGGTTCTGATGCTTGTGTTTTTCTTTACTATTTGGCATGAATTGTGTCTTTTTGATGGACAGGTTAGTAGGTTTTTAATATAAAGATTTGTGGTAGTATAGAGAGTGTGTTAAAGTTTTCTTAAAAATAGGTGTCAGAGGTTTCAAATTCCTCTATTGCCCTTCATGTTTCTTTTTGTCATCTTTTTGTCTTCAGACTTTCCTAGGAACTCTTTCTAAAACAAAGCAGTGCCTTCCAAGTCTTTTAGCTGTAGTCCACTATTATTATACTATTGCAGTCCTGTTGCTATAGTGGTAAGAAATGGGAGAAGGATAATTTACTGATTAAAACTCAGTCACTTAACATGACTTTTTCTCTGACTTATGTTCTTCACAAGATTTGCATTTTTCCTCTTGGTAATGCAGAAAATTTGAGTGATAAACCCTCAATCCAAATGAACACGGCAGAGCGTATGATATAAATGTATATGAACTATGAACCGGCAGGACCATATTTTTTCATTAACTATGAGACTTCATGCTTTAATAGTGCAAACAAATGATTTAACTCAAATTGGTGCAGTTGTAACAATAAAATGAATTCTGTTTTGTAGTAATTGGGTTGAGAATATGATCATAGCCCAGGACTCTTGAATGAAAACCTGTGATTTGGTCTGTGATTACCATATGTTAGGTCACTGGGATGAAGTTTGGTGTAAGTGTTTGCCCATATTTGATTCTTTTTTGCTACAGAAGCCATAGTAGCATTTCATTTAATTTTCAAAACAGGAAACATTTTATTTGTTAAAATAATTTTATCACTTTTTAATCACCTTAGTATGGGCCAAAAATGTGATCTACTTTTAGTCTTTTTTGCCCTTGATAGCTTTTGTCATTACTGTTTTTCTTTTCATAAGTTTAATGTCACATTTTACATACTGCCATCATTTGAATCATAGGATGGGATTAAAATGTTCCAGCAAGCAGGTCTTCAAGTGAAAATGGAAGGGGGAAAAATACAAGTGAAAACAGACATGCAACTAATATGTACCTTTAAAATTACTAATTTTTCTGCATGAAAGAAATTAACATGTCTTCACCACCACGGAAAATACATTCTGATTTCATATCGCTTTGACAAGTGAAATCTCGTGCCTCCAGCATCTGGAAAACAAATTTCAAAATATTGGAATTTTTAAAAGTTGACCAATTTTATGCTGTCACCTTATAATTGGTAAGCAATCAACAGGTAAAGGGTACTTTTGATAATTGTACATTTCTAGGATTAAAATGAATATTAGATGAATATTAGGGTAGATAGGTCTCAAGAAGGATAAGTTTAATTGGTTGAACATAGACTTCAAGGAATTAATACCAGGCAGAGGATTTGGGCATGGAATTAGTGGATGTACCGCATGAGGGTAAAGTTTGTGAAGACAGTGATGCCTTCTATCATTTGTTGTTGGTTTTGTGCAACTCAGAGAACATGCTAAGTCCTTTACACACACAAATATTATTTAATTCTCACAACAATATTGCAAGTTAAGAATGTTCCTCATTCTATGGAAGATTCTAGTAAGTGGTTTGCTTGAGCTTGCATACTTAGTTTTACTGTATTGGAATCGAGATTGAAATTCTGGATAGTTAAAATTGGTCCTCAGTACCCATTACTGCATGGACTACGTCGTGGAACACTGTGACTACAGAATATACCTATTTTGTTTTCTTTACTTATGCTCAGGTAATTTCACTTTTATTTCAGATTACTCAAAAAAAATCCACTTGTCATGATTGTTTTTCCTTCCCAAACACGTTTGATTTCTTTTAGGTTTGCTGGAAGAAAGCTAATATCAGGCATACTTTGGTGTGAGTGTCATTTATTTCCCTATTATCCACCATGTTAAGTTACATAAATGGTTTTTCTTTACATTTATTCTTCATATCCAAGGGACAGTATATAGATTAACCTACAAATAGTATATTTTATATATTTTTTTGAAAAGAATACAACTAAACAAAATAAAACAGAGTAGAGTCAATCTCAACAAAACAGTGAACATGGTATATGACTTCTAAAGAGGGTAAAAAGAAATCAATAATGGCTACCATAATGCCTCTTGTTATCTGCAATATAACTGACCACACCAAAACCAGTAAAAACAACAAAACAAAACAAAAAAGCAGAAGAATTTAAGCAATAAAGAGCTTCAAGATACTAGTAAAACAGCAGTGGCTACAATAATGTTTCTTATCTTCAGAATAGTTGCCTACACCTTCAGACATATTACAATCAAACAACACAGAATAGAGTAAAATCAACCAAAACAAAAAAATGAAAGCAATACAGGGTTTCTAAACAAGATAATTGGACAACCTCAATGGCTGCAATTACATACTTTGTTATGTTTAAAATAGCTGTCCTTGCCATCAAGTATAATGAAATCAGACAAAATAATAAAACGAAACTAATCAGAAAAATGAAGACAATATGAACTTCAAATCATGATAATAGATTAACAGTGGTCACCTCCTTCCCTTTTTAGATAGTTCCTCCCCTTTGACTTTCCCATTATGTATTATGCATTTTGGATCCCACTAACTCCTGTAGTTTGTTATATTAGGGAGACAACACAAAATTTACCCATGTGACTCTGAACCATTTCATCCATGAGCATAATCACAAATTGATTCTATCCACCTACAAGAGCCTTGAGGTTATCTTCCTTTATAGCTGAGTAGGTTTCCACCACATAAAATATCATGTCTTTCTTATCCATTCTGCACTTATCCTACTTTTTTTCTTGCTCCCTGTCACATAGGGCATTGTTCTCTCTCCGTTGACTTTTAGTCTATGAATTTTCTTTCTGGTTAAATGCGTTCCTTGTTTAGAGCATATTGATGGATCCTGTCTCCTGATCCACTCTGCCTCTGTTTCTTTCTATTGGTGCCTTGAGGCCCTCTTGCACTGCATTGTCTCTGCCATGCTATTTTCCTAACATTGGCTCCCTATTATACCTCTCCATTCAATCGACTGGCCCACTTGATAGTCACCCTATGCCATTGTTCCTGAGACCATGGTCCTTTTTACCTCTCTGGAATGTCCTTTAGTATTGTTTGTAGGGTTGGTTTGGTGGTCATGAATTCCTTGAGTTGTTCTTTGTAGTGGAAGTATTGTGTTTCTCCATTAATTTTGAAAGAAAGTTTTGCAGGGTACATCAGTCTGGGTTGGAAGTTGTTTTCTTTCAGGACTTGCAATACTTCACTCCAGCCTCTTCTTGACTTGATGGTTTGTGTTGAGAAGTCTGCCATGATTCTGATGGGTTTTCCTTTATAGGTGATCTATTTCTTTTCTCTAACAGCTTTCAATATTCTATTCTTGAGTTGAATTTCTGGGATCTTGATTACTATATGTCTGGGTGTAGATTTGTTTTGGTTATGGCTAGCTGGAGTTCTATATGCCTCACTTATTTGAATGTCAGTTTCTTTTTCCATGCTTGGGAAGTTCTCAGAAATTATTTCTGTAAATAGGGTCCTGATGTCATTTGTCTTGACCCCTGCTTTTTCACTCACATTTTTAACTCTTAAGTTATACTTTTTTGAGTTGTCTAGCAGCTGTTGAATTGTTACTTCCTGAGTCCTTGTTATTTTTAAGAGATCTTTTCTTTCACAATCACAAACTGCAAACCTGTCTTCAAGGTTTGAAAGTCTGTCTTCAGTTTCTTTCAGGTGGTTTTTCCAGCTTTCAATGGAATTTTAAATTTCCTGGATATCTCATTGAATCTGTTTCATGCATTCTAAATCTCTTTTATATTGTTCATTCATGGTTTCCCTCATTTTCTGTGCTCCTCTATTTTTTTATCTGTGTCTTCTTTAGAGATGCTTAGTAGTTCTTTTGTTATGTTTTCATTTCTTCTTTTACCTGGGATATGATTTCTGTTCTAATTTCTCTTACAGCTTCATGAATTTGTTTCTTCACTTCAGTTGACATCACTTCAGCCATTTCAGGTGTGCAATTCTCAACCTCCTCTGTGTTTATCTCTCTTAGACTTGTGCTGCTTGGATTGGACATCAGAGATTGTCCTCTCTTTCTTCGTCTTGGCATATTTCTGATTTCTTTCACACACCTGGTCCCAGGCACCCCAGCACCAGCCACAACTTCTCTGAAGCAAGACTGCTCAGCTTTTCTAGCCAGCACTGGCTACAGACATCCAATGTTGGGTACCCATGCATCTGCACTGAGCTGGATACTGACCCACCCAGAGTCTGCATGGGAGTGGAACTGGCCAGGGCCTGCGAATCTAAGCTAGTTAGGAACCTATGCTATGTTGTCTGGAACTCACAGGGGAACTTGTCCAAGCAACTTCTGTGGGTCCACCGAGACCTTGGAGTTGCCAGAAGTCAGCAGCAGTCATGGCCCCGGGCATATCCTGCATGACTCCAAAATGGGCCAATCAATCTCTCC
The DNA here is from genome assembly GCA_004365215.1 of Cuniculus paca. Taxonomy (NCBI): domain Eukaryota; kingdom Metazoa; phylum Chordata; class Mammalia; order Rodentia; family Cuniculidae; genus Cuniculus; species Cuniculus paca. The sequence goes on along the minus strand of RJWT010049924.1, from coordinate 5,513 downwards.
TGTGGGGGATCAAGTCCCCTGCACTCACCACCAGCCAGAGCAGACCTCCATGTCTGCCACTGTCTTTCACCCCCTCATCTCTCTGCAGAGACCTCTGGGGTTGACCGTGACTGTGACTGCGAACACAACTGCACTTCTCCTGCCTCAAAAGCTCTTCTCGCAGGGTGAGTCTGGCTCCAGGCTAAGGTGCTGCCAGCTACCACCTTCCTCATTGTTTAAATTCTTCTTTTTATTCTCTCTGTGGACTTCGTATTTTAGATTATTCCTGGTTCCAGAGGACCCACTTCCTTCCTTCTTGTCCTCTCCATGATGTTATATTCCAGCATCTGAACTATTTCTCTCAGAGAGACTGTTTACACTGCTGCTTACTGTTCTGCCATCTTTGATGTTCTTAGTATATTCTATATTTAAAGAGCTTATGTTTGGGAAAGAGTATTGGTAAGTACTTGAAACTTTTGAAGCTAATGTCCATGGATATCAATAACCAAGCTATACACTAATGAATGTCTGAGTAACATGAGTATTAATCAGAAGCACAGTGGTTTCTCTACAGACTGTGAAGGTAGTACAGATTTGAGATAAATTACAGAAAGAAAGAACATGATTTTAAACAACCAATGGCATAATTCAAGAACAAAATAGAGCAATGAAAAATAAAGTATCATGATATTAAATAATTATTTTCACATTTCACACCTTCTTTTTATACTTTCCATGTGAAAAAACTACAAGTTAAGAAAAATCATATCAAAAATATGAAATATTTTTTGAAAATATCCATGTTCACTTATCACTAATTTCAAACTTTGATTCTTCAAAAGCAAATTAAACATACTGTGATAGATTAATCTGAACACAGACCAAATATTCTGATCTCATCTTATAGGAATATAGGGGAAATGAAGAAATATTTAATCAGAATATCCAAAAGAAGCATTGAGAGATTGTCATCAATTTGCAAACCCTATCTTGTTTTCAGATTTGAATTACTGTTTATTCTTATTTCTCCTATCTGAACATGATATAACTGAGAGATTCAATTATCCTAATAGTGACATAGAAAATGTCTCACCCAACCCACAGAGTGGGAAAAAATTTTTGTCAGCAGTTCTTCAGATAAAAGACTAATATCTAAAATATATAAAGAACTCAAAATATTGGACACCCCCAAATTTATAGTTCTAATCCAAAAATGGGCACTTGAATAGATATTTTTCTGATGAAGACATACAATTATCAAATAAATATATGAAAAAATGTTCAACATTATGGGTCATTTCAGAGATGCAAAGTAAGACAACACTGAGATTCTATCTAATTTCAGAAAGAATAACTATCATCAAGAAATCAACCAATAAGAAATACTGGCAGTGGTGTGGAAAAAAGGATCCCTTCTCCACTGCTCTTGAGACTGTAGAGTGGTGCAATCACTGCTGAAATAAGAATGGAGATTCCTCAAAACACTAGAACTAGAGATTCCAACCCAGCTATTCCTTTTCTTAGTACCTTCCTGAAAGAATTAAAAGCATCATATGACGGCAGTATATGAACACTCATGTTCATAGCAGCACACTTTCTAATAGATAAATCTTGAAAACAACCCAAATGTTCATCAACCAATGAATTCATAAAGAAGGTGTATTTTTTTATATACATTTCTGCTGTAAAGAATTAGCTTGAGACTTTTCTAGGTAAATGAATACATCTTGAGACCATACTCTTGAGTGAAATAAATAGGACATGTGTTTAAATATTGCCTTGCTTCTCTGATATGAGAAGCTGAAAGTGTAAATAAGGACCAAAATGTATACTAGATATTGTGAAATGGAAAAAAAATGTTCAAATGGAAAAGGGAACTAGGGAAAGGAAGGGTTAAAAGAAGGAAAGGAAAAGGAAAAAAACAGAAGAAAAAACTGAAATAAAGCTTTTGTAAATAAGCAGGAAAAGAGGGGTTGAAGGAGGAGAGGCAAATGAAAAAAAATAAGAATCAAGATATTTAATGTACAGGTAGAAATTCCTTATGATGAGTATTACCATTATGTATATCTAAAACTCACTAGTAAAAATAAGTTAAAAAAAGAAAATGTCTCACTTATCCTTGAATATAAATGTAGTAATGTAAAGGAATAGCATTATCAGGAGACAAAATACATAATGGCCAAGAATTATAGAATGATAAAAAATTTTGATATTAAATAGATCACTCAAATTATGTAGGAGTTCACATAAAGATAAACATAGCAATAATAATAAATGAAATCAGAAGTTTAACTTTAGAAAAGATAAGGTAAATCAAGTTCTTTAACTTCAGAATTTTAATGTTCCTTTTCATAAATTTTCAGAATAAATAATTTTTCTTAGGAGAACTTGAAAGACACTAGAATTAATTAAGTCCTTTTATCTCATAAAATATGTCAAATGTTGTAAAATAATGAAAGAAGGAAAATATGAAAGCATTGTAAATCAAACATTTGTGCTTTTTAGATGTCAACATTTATAATTTTTCAATTTTTATTATGAAAATCCTATCTGCACATTGGAGTCAAAATAGAACTTGAAGAGACATAAAAATAATTAAACATTATTTATAATCATGAATCCCAGTGATAACCACAATTAGCTTAATGCATGCTTGCTCATATCTGTACAAAAACAACACTTGACTGTCATAATGCTTTGTAAATTTGTTTAAATAGCCCTTATTGTGAATGTACTTATAGTTTATGATCTCTGCTGGCCATGTAATATTGCAACATATAAATGTTATCAAAATTTAATTAAATTGACTTAATGTTGATCATGTAAGTATATTCTAATTTATTTTATTTATTTATTTTTTTTGAGGCATTGGGGATTGAACTTATGACTTAGTGCTAGCCAGGCAGGCACTTAGGCCACTGAGCTAAACCCCCAGCCCTTATATTCTAATTTTTACATAGATCTTTTAAGTATTACAATTCCATCACTTGTTCATTTATTCATTCAATAAATGCTTATTCTGGGTAGAAAATATACTACTGTGGAAAGAATTGAAAACGGAGAGAAAAATCCCTGTGTTTGATGTTCTTACATCCCAGTGAAGGACACAAACAATAAGATAAATTTTAAAGATATGTGGTATATTAGATACTACTAAGAGGAAAAATATAAGGGGCAAGGGAAGAGAGTACTATAGCAAGGGAGATCAGAGATGCTCTCACTGAAAAGGCCATATTTACAAAAAGACTTAAAAGTAATAAGAACACTCAACATTTAAGGAAAGGGAAGAACATTACAGGAAGTATGAGCCAGAAGTGCAGAGGCCTCAAAGTGGGACATCAAGAGGGCCAGGGAAGCAAGCACGGAATGGACAAAGAGAAGAGTGGCACTTGGCAGAGTCAGAGGGATAGCAGGGTGGAGAAAGAGTCTGCACCTGTTTTCCTAGCATGACTTTCTCTCTTTCCCCACCCTCCCTCTCTCTCTTCCTCCTGCTCATTCTCCTCCTCCTCCTCCCCTGTTTTCCCCTCCTCCTCTTCTTCCTCTACATTCTCAGTCCTTTTTATTTTATTTTGAGGCAAGGTTTCACTAGGTTTCCCAGACTGACCTTAAATTTGTAGCCCTCTTGCCTCAGTTTCCCCAGCAGCTGGGATTATGGGCATGTGCCAGCCAGGCTGAGCCTCATTCATGTCCTTGACAGCACCTTAAAGATGTCCCAGCTAGGGCAACAACTAATAAAACTGTCTTTCTTATAGGCCATTAAAGGTTCTTTGAGGTTATATTTTTTTCCACTTCAAGAAAAAAAGAGACATCTTATTTTTTATTTTAAAGAGAATAAAACGGAACAAAACAAAACAGAGTAGAACAGAACAAAGCACATCAGAACAGAGCAATGCAAACAACACAGGACTTCAAAACAAGACAACAGGAAATCAACAATGGCTACCATCATGTCTCTTGTTTTCTTCAAAATAGTTGTTCATACCTTCACACAGAATAAATTCAAACAAAAGAAAACAGTACAAAACCAATCAAAACAAAAGAATGAAAGCATTACAGGCTTTCAAATCAGATAGTAAGGAATCAACAATGGCTACCATAATGTCTCTGGTTTTATTCAAAATAGCCATCCATACTTTCTCATACATTGTAATTAAATAACAGAGAACCCAATAAAGCCAGTCAAATCAAAGAATAAAAGCATTATTGGACTTGAGAACGTGATGATAAGAAATCAGAAATGGCCACCATGATGTCTCATTTTCTTTACAGTAGCTGTTCATACCATCAACTTTAATGAAATCAGTTCTTGTAAACTCTTCAGGAGTAGTTCTAGGCATGTATAAGCCTATATATGAACATCTATCCTTTCTATGTTAAGAGATAACAAAGCAAAACACAAGAAAAACAAGAAAAAAAAGACAAATAAATAATAATAACAGAGTCCAAAACAATAACAATATAAGCTTTCAAAATAAGGTGGTAGGAACATACCAAAGGTTGCTATTTTGTATAGTTATACTCAAAAGAATTGCTCAGATTATCAGATACAGACATGCAAAATTGATCTAATCCTATGAATGTTAACTGTTTTGTTCCAAGAAATAATAGAATTAGTAGTACAATTATCTTAGCTATCTGATATATACATTTATATCTTTTTCTTTTCCCTTCCTTCTTTCCTCCTTTTCCCAGAGTTGTTTTTTCCTTTTGAGCAGTATCTTACATTTTCACAATATTTATTGGGGATTTTGTATCTTATTTACTCTTTCAGTTTCTTACACTAGGAAGACAATATGGTGTTTACACTTGTGGGTTTGATTTATTTCACTTATGAGTATGGTCTCAGGTCGCATCCATTTACCTATAAAAGTCTCAATGTGATCCTTCTTTATAGCTTAGTAGTACTCCATTGTATAAAAATACCACATCTTTATAATCCATTCCTCCATTGATGGGCATTTGGGTTGTTTTCAAAATCTGGCTATTACAAATTGTGCTGCTATAAATATGGGTGTGCATACATCACTGTGGTATGATGTCTTCACCTCTTCAGAGAATATGCCCAGAAGTGGAATACCTGGGTCAAATGGGACTTCTAATCCCAGCTTTTGAGAAATCTCCAGACTGATTTCCACAGTGGCTGCACCAGTCTACACTCCCACCAGCAGTGCAGAAGAGTTCCTGTTTTCCCACAACCTCTCCAATATTTCTTATAGGTTGTTTTATTAATCTTGGCCATTCTTTCTGGAGTGAGATGGAATCTCAGAGTTGTTTTAATTTGCATTTCTCTAATGACCAATGATGATGAACATTTTTTTTCATGTATTTATTTGCCATTTGTATTTCTTCAGCTGAGAAGTGTGTTTTCATCTCAGATGCCCATTTTTGGATTGGGTCTTTGAATTTCGAGGGCCTGATATTTTTTAATTCTTTATATGTTCTAGATAGAAGACCTTTGTCTGAAGGGCAGTTGACTAAAATTTTTTCCCAATTTGTGGGTTTTCTTTTCACTCTGTTGGAGATTTCTTTTGACA
>RJWT010049923.1:0-10929 GCA_004365215.1 Cuniculus paca | reverse complement strand
CTGTGGACATGTCACCCAGATTATGTTCTTAGGATCACCTAGATTAAATTCCAGATACCTCAAATGCCCCAGATACCTTAAATGCCCCCAGCCCCGTATCAGAACCAGCATGGGGTTATTCCCCAGATTTGACCTCCTATGAGCGCACTTTATTCCCCAGATTTGTTTGTAGGGCCATGGAAAGAGTCTGTAATGCATAGGCTACAAGGCTCACACATATGTATAAATCACTGGAGTGAGGGTTGGAGGAAGGGAGGCAAGTACTTCCAATTTCTCCTAAATGGCTTATAGCTTAGTTTCATCTGGTTGGATCCAGGTATTATTTGCTTTTGAAAGTAGTACCCCGCCCAGTGCCCCCTGCATTAAATAAAGCACTATCAAGATACTGAACATTGCATGCAAAGTCAATGCCAGTTTCTTACATGGCTGATTGTAAATCTGGATCTCACAAGTCGTGAATACAAGAGGAGCAGGCAAACTAAAAGCAAGGCTATCCCACTAGAAGGCTCTTCTCTTTTTCACATCCTGGTATAACTGGCCTGACTCAACTAACTCAGAGTCAGCTTTTGATTCGGTCAAGGCTGAATTAGAGATTGGGCTACTGGAGCCCAAAAGAGCCTGGTTTACTTCTAGAATGAACATGATAAAGGTAAAGCATTCAGGTTGAAAGGAACAGTTCCTTATGATAAGATAGTAATTTTCAGTAGGGTGAAAAAGGAGCAGAACACATTTCCAAGGATGTTTTATTCACTTTTTGCTTTTAAATCAATTGGTTATTCTTCATTATTTGTCCCTTTGTCATTGCCATCACAATCTTATAAACCAGAAATGTAACCCCTTATGAAGAAAACCAGCCTTTTACCTTTTCTCTCTTCTATCTTCTATCATGGCCCACGAAGGGCTCTAGTGGAAATGCAGTTCTGTCCCAAAAGACACCTTGCAGCATATCTGTACAACATGGCTCTTAGAAAATAACAAACCTAAGCTGGATTCCAACTCTGTGACTAGCTGTGCAATGCAAGCCACAAAACTTCTCTCTGCAAGTTTCTAAACCTCTCTTGGCTCATTTATCAAATAGTAATAACATTAGTTAGCTATACTGTTTGGTGAAGATTCAATGACATTTATAGCATATATTATATAGCACTAAAATATGATAAGCATTTCATAAATGCTGCATTTTTTTAAAGCACAAAAAAATCACATCACAAAATCAGAAGAAAAAAGAACATGAACTAATGAGAGGAAAATTTTCAAATGATCCAGAAACAAGTGCCTCCAAATAATAGTTATTTCTTGAGGTTACCATGGGGACTAGGCTAAGCTATTCCAAACATCCTGCTATGTTTGGTAACTTTGTCCAGGATCTTGAAGCACATTCCTTACACCATGGCAGTGATGACAAATCCTGTGAAGGTGGATTTGATTTTGGAAGATCACCAAATATTATTTAACAAGAAATAAAATAAAAAATATGGCCACCTTTATTTTGTTTTTTGTTAAAAAACAAAGTATGATTATAAAGTACTGAGATGAATCCCTCTGCAGATGTCAAGATGAGTCTTCTGAAATGTCAAACTAATCACGTTCCTCTCCTGCTGAAACTCTTCAATCACTCTCCACCACTTTTAGAATCAGGCTCAGATTTCCTCATGAGGTACAAGCATCTTGTGACCTGGCCCAGCTCTGGTGTCACCCTGCCTCTCCCCTGGTGTGCCCTTAGCCCTGGTTGTACTGAGAGACCGAGGCTACCCTCCATCCTCCCTACTTTCACCTACAATGTCCTTCTGCCTGGCACTCTCCTGCCAATTATCTTTCCAAACTGTGTAACTCACTGCTACCCTCTACTCAGGAGTTTCCTTGTCTGCCAAGCAGTTAAGACCCAACTTTCTGAATTAGATGTCTCTCCTCTGCTTCCCCTAACGCTGTATCTACCTCAGTCCTGGAACCCTCACACTGTACAGTAGTGACACTTGTCTCTTGTCACTTGTTTCTACCCTCTTCAAAATTGAAATTATGTGAAGTATTTATTGTACTATATCATGAAATTTTCATAGTGTCTACCATGATTTTTTCGTTAGGGTTGAGTTCCTGGCACACAGTAGGCGAGTAATTCATTTCATTAATGATTATTTCTTACAGACCTCACAGATCCTATTAAAGCATTTCAGGAAGGTTTACATGTTGACAGTATTACCACAAATGTATAGAAGCCCCTATCGACTATTGGAAGAGAAGAACCACTTACTTGTTCATATTCATAAATTTTTGTTGTTAAAAGTCACATTATTAAATTCTGGTATAAACTAGTGTCTGATAAATATAGTGTAAATGAATCATAACCCAAAGTATAAAATAAAAATCCATGACTATACAAATATATACAAATAAAGGAAAAGAGAAAGGAAGATAAACATAAAGAAGAACTAAATAATTTATGTAAATACTTCCCCACAAGGAAGTGGAACATAACTGACCACTCCTTAAGTAGCTTCACATAGCCACTTCCTTCTAACCAGTACAATATAGAAAAAGGGAAAATAAAAAAGAGTAACTTGACAGTGGGGAAATTCAACAGACACTACTTCAGTCATGCAATCAAGGTTAACATCAACAGTGCTAAGTCATTTTGACAGTATGCACGCTTGACATGATGCAGTGAAAATGGCACTTTATTTCTGTAAGCTTTCTACAGTATAATCCTGAGAAAAACATCAGGCAAATCCCAAGAAAGCGACATTCTACAAGATGCCTGACCAAAGTATCTGATCAAAACTGTCAAGGTCATAAAAAGAATACTAAAAAAAAAAAAAAAGTATGATCTGGGTGCAGTGTCACATGCCTCTAATCCTAGCATTCTGTGAGGCTGAGGCAGGAGGATCACAAGTTCAAGCCCAGCTTAGGTAATTTAGCAATTTAGTGAAACCCTGTTTCAAAATAAAAAAAAAGGGCTGGGATGTAGTTCAGTGCAAAGGTACTGGGTTTAATTCTCAGTAACACAAAATGAAGGGGACTGGGGAGAAAATAAGGGGGAGGAAGAGGTAAAGGAGGAGGAAGAGATGAGAGAAGTATGAAAAACTGTCACAGCCAAGAGAATGCTGAGTGTACATGATATTTAAACGCAATAGGGCATCTATATTGGATCATGGAAAAGAAAAAAAGATAGTAAGGAAAGACTAAGCAAATCTGAATAAAGTATAGAATTTAGGGGGCTGGGGATTTAGCTCAGTGTCCTAAGTGCCTGCCTGGCAAGCACGAGGTTGTAAGTTCAAACCCCGGTGCTGCAAAAAAAAAAAAAAAAAAAGTATAGAGTTTAGTAAATGATAATATTGTAATATTGGTTCATTATAACAAATGCGCCTTACTAATGTAAGACATTGATAACCAGGGAAAACTGGGGGTGGAACATATAAGAACTCTGTATTATCTTCCTAATTTTTATGTAAATCTAAAAATGTTCTAAAAATGAAGATTTTTAAAGGTATCTGGCCAAATTTTGATGTAGGGTCTTCCATTTTCCACAAAATACCTAGATGAATAGTCAGAACCGTCACCAAAACTCCTGTCAGGTGGCAGAAATGCAGGAAGGAGTAGAGATCGAATCAACAGTCTGATTTTAAAGTTCACACTTTATAAATAATAGATGCTGTGTAGGCTGAGGAATGAGATTCTTACTGAACTTTATAATTGTGATCTTTACTGGTACTTGATGCACTCGATACTTCTTACGTGTGTCCAGTGTGCCTAGTCCAGTGCCAGTACTGGGACACCAACATGAACCAGGCACATAGACACAGCTCTCTAGAGAAGAGGTCCAGAATCCACTGGGGAAACAAAAACTTCTGCTTGGCAGAATCACATTGAATCTACACCTTCATGCTGGATACTGCGAGCCAACTTGGGAACTAAATACGCTGACTTCCCCTGCTTTGCATGTACAGCCGAGGGACATACATGGCTGGGGACAGAGGATCCAAGGTGCTCACAAACCCATGCCAATGGGGAGACACTGCATTCTTAAAGCTCTAAGAGAATGCACATCTGGTCATCACTTCACGCGAGTGCTATCACCTCCCAGAAATCTGCCTGGTATCTTCATGCTTATTGGAACTAGAGCAGAAGACTGTGCATGAAAATAGGTTTGGATGATATTTATAAAATAAACAAGCAAAATAATAAGATAACAAAGCTCAGCTGTCACTTTCTCAAGATGGCTTCTTCTGAATGTACTCAATGAAGCCTCTCATTTCTAGCTGTTCTTCATTAAAACACCCTGCTTCATTTTCTTTATGGCACAATCTCACGATTCTATTTTGGAAATTTATTTGTTTACCTATTGACTGCCTGTCTTCTACCAGAATATAGGATCACAAGAGTGTGAATATAATTTGTTCTTTCACTGCTGAACCTCGGTACCTGGAACAGTCTACCGTAAAGAAAGTGAAATGTTCCAGTCACAAAAGGACAAATACTGTTTTCCCCACTTACATGAGGCATCTAGAGTAGGCAGAGTCACAGGAAAACTAAAATGGTGGCTTCTGTGGGCTGGGGGAGAGGGGTGGGAGCTAGTGTTGAAGGGATAGCAATTTCAGGTCGGGAAGATGAAAAACTTCTGGAGCTGAATGGTGGTGATAGTTGCACAACAACGTGGATGTGTTTAATAGCACTGAACTGTACACTTACAATAATAAAAAAATGGTAAATTTCATGTTGTTTTTACTTTATCACAATTTAAAAGCAAAAAAGAACACTGAGCAAGAAGACTGTCTGGAAAAGAAGTTAACTCCGGACAAGGAGCGCCAGATGGGCCGATGGAAGCCAGGGGTTGAGAAGGGATTGCAAATTGTCAGGAAAAGCAAAGCAACATCAGATAATTGCCAAAGAGAAATGGCTGGCCATGGAAGTGTATGTGTGAAAGAAGCTCATGGGAAAAAGAATGTCAGTGTCTGGTGCAGAGGGCGCTACGCCAGGTTAGAAGACATGTTATATAAGGCTTTGTCTTTCAACCTCCCTCCTTCTGTCCTTCACCTGGCTTGGGGTAGGGAGTGAAGTGAGAAAGAATGGAGAACTCTGCTGTGACCCTCCCTTGGCTTCTTGACTACGGGGTTTTGATTAGAAGAAAGAGGAGACTCTCAGAGACAATATAACACTTGTGTGTACAGAAGAGCTATGACATCTACCAGTGTTCATCCAACAGCAGAGAAGATCAATTGAACAGAGAAGGTCTAGAGATGAGAAAGAATAAAGTGATGTTCTGTTTGCATCCTATGAGTCTAGCTCTTTCAATCACCCACTTAGAGAAAATTTGTTCTTAGAACTTAGGAACTTCCTCACGGGAGAATCGTCTTTCTTTCCATACCTGCAGGAAGCCAGGTGGGTCCCTCAGTCCTCATCTCATCTAGGGAAATATCCCAAGAGACATGGTATTGGGAAGAAATGTTCACCACCAAACTTCCACTACTCTCCTCCCCCTGTAAAACAACTCTGTCTATTAGGGAAGAAGAGACAACAAGTGATGCTAGGCCAGTCTACACCCAGGAGGACTACATTAAGAATGAATGGCAGTTCCACCATCATAGCACAAGCTTTTCCCTTTCAGAACGTTGCCATGGAAGACCAATAATTTTTTGTGGCAGCAAGAATTCATTTATTCAGTACACTTTCTTGAGGAAGAATTACAGTGGTATCTTGGTTCACGAAACTCTTTAATGTAAAAAAAACAGAAGAGTAAAAGATCGTTAAGACATGATCACGTGTAGAACTTTACGGCACAGCATTCTAGAAGCGGAAAAAAAATAATAGTGCAAAGACAGAGATGACCGTGGGATTTGAAGCTTTATAGAGTAGGCTACTTTTAAACCAACCTTTCAATGATGGAAAGATTTTGAGTGGAGACGGTATAATTGAAACAGAATAATGTAAGTGGAGTGGATGTTAAAGATCAGATGGCAGAGAAGCAGGTGGCTTATTGGTAGACAATAAAGTATTTCAGTTGGTAAGTAGCATAGAACTCTGAGAAGAGTTATGGGACCCGAGGGTAGGAAAGTAGTTTGGTGTTAGATTTCCAAGGGCCCCAAAGGTCAGGACATTCATATTTCGATAGGCAATGGGGGAATAATTTAACATCTATGAGTGGGTGAGCGATGCAATCTAAAATATGTTTTAGGAAGAACAAGTAGAAGGCTATTACAATTGCCCAGCTAGAGGTAATGAAGCCCTTAAGTAGGATGGTTGCTGAGGCAATTGGGAAGGAGGAAATAGACGGGAGGCTTTAGGGAGGTAGAATAAATGGAGCTTGGTTCATGATTGCATATTCCTTTTTTCTCACCCTCTATTTGACCCTCATTCCTACCCTCTCCTGATCATAAAGCTGTATGAGGTGTCCCTTAACACACAAACTTATATTTCCTGAAAAATTTCTCATCAGTATTAGGTAAGGCTTCATTTGCAATAACTATGAAAGACACCCTAAAGGACAATTCTTGATGTGCAAAATGAGAAAGTAATATTCTACATCTACATTTGTATTGTATTTTCTCCATATTCTGACTTCTAGATAAAGTTTACCCCTTTTTTTCTTAGATTTTACACCCTGATAATGTGAACATATATTAAAACAGCTCTTCGGGTGCTCTTGGCTACCCATGTAGAATGGAAATCAGGACCATAAAGTTAAAGTTATTAAAAAGGATAGTAAATTTCTCCTTTGTTGTATTATTCAGCTTTAAGGGCATCTCTGAGTCTCAGAATATTAATTTTATATATTAATGAAAAAGGATTTAACAATAGAATTGCATAGGTAAATTATGAGAAATTAAGAAAAGCAATTGCCAAAATAATTGAGTTGATAATTCAATTGTTAAATAAAATCCAGACAATTATTATTATTATTCACTCCTTTTTTTTAAAGGCCAGAAAAGCAGAAAGTATCTTGTATATTTGTAGTACTGTGTTTCATCACTTATGGAACATGGCTAAGGTGAGCCGAAGTTGCGGTATGGGGCCCCAGGGAGGCGGACCTTTGAGGAGAAGCTGTCCCTTTGAAGATGTGTAGCTGTGGGCTGTTCTTGACATGGGCATTTTTATTTCCATATGCTGGAATTTTCTGTAAGAAGATAGCCAGTAATACAGGTGACAAGCATCATCGAGGAAGCAGGAGTGTGCTAGGGCAGACCTCTACCCATTTGACACAGAAATTAACTGCGAGAGGTTACATAGCTTGCCCAGAGTCAACAGCTGTTGGATCAGGACTCAACTCAGACCAGACTATTGAGACTAACGCTAAAACCAGCATGTTTAATCTTCAACCCACACTGCTTTTTGCTTGCATAATACCTCCTTCTGCAGTAGATAATAATACAAGGCAAAACCTGCATCAGAAGTGTACTTAAAACAATGAATTTCTGAGTTTTTTCTCAGATCAGTGGAACAAACTAATATATAAAGAAATATACTTCCATTAAATAATGTATATGTTTGTATTAATATGAATTTATACAATTTAAAATGGCACTTCAAAGCAATATGAAAAGTAGCCAATACTAAACAAATACATGAAAATCAGTGGCTATATGGGGAGAAAAATAAAGTTAGAGTCATATATTTTGTTTAAAAAAGAATAGTTCCAGGGAGGTCTGAGTGTTTCAGAGATTATACTCAATCCAATTTATGGGAATTAGTCTTTCCAGAGACTTTATCTGAAGAACATTTACTTTCAGAGGATGCACCATGTTTATTAAAAATACCTTAGGAAAGATGTTTAAAAGATAGAAGAGAAGAGTGTTGTTCAGTCTCTCAGATTCTCTTGAACACACGGGAGAAACGCAGTCCCTTGAGTTCGCCAAGGCCCTGGGCTATACCTGCTCTCTTTTTGGAGGGAAAGGCATCTAGGGAGATTACTGTTACTGGGGCCCAAGGAATGGGCTGTTGCCCTCCACTCTTGTTACTAACCGAAAAATAAGAGTTGATGTGATAAGATTATAGGAATGGTAGCTACTTTTTCTTTGGTCTTCCTGTGTTGAGACCAGCTCATACTGGTCTCAAATTCTTGTGGATTTACTGCCTCAGCCTCCTGACTGCTGGAATTATACATGTGCACCACCATGCCCAGTTCAGAGAACCCATTTTAAATATTGCTTTTCTTGAAACAAGATAAAGCAGAATAAAGACTGAAGAGAATGTGTAAAACTGGGACAATACAAAGAGAAGATGAACTTGTCCAAACCGAGTGGGGTATTTTCCCTCCACTGCAATGGAAAAGAAGAATGGGTCGGCCCAGGTCCTCTGAGAGGAGGAATGGAGAGCATACAGAATAGCTCTGCATTTTCTTCTATCCCTTGTGGCTTTCTCTTTCTCTTGGCATTGTTATCATTATTTCACTTTTTAAAACAATTTTCTGACTCATTTACGTTCTTTTAAAATACCTCGAATCCTTTATGGGGCTAGATTGGTTGTAAGTACATACTTTTAATACTCCTATAAGTACATAACTTTAAAAGAAATACTTATAAAATATTACACTTATTCATGTACAATATCTGTAAGTCCATGAGCTTTATATATTTATCCAGAAGTTAATACATTATAGTAATATGGAAATCTCATCCTTGAGTTTAGGTTTAGTAGCTCTCAAAAAATCATTTTTTTAAATCTTCATAAAGTCCCGAAGATAAGGAATTCTTGCAGCCACTGTTGCATATAGATTCCAAGGCCAGGGAGTGGGATGAATGTCACTCAATTACTAGGGTCAGGAATTTGGTCCCCATTGGTAAGGTTGGCAGTGGGTGGGAGGGGAAAAAACCAAGGTGACAACATGAGATAGAGAATTTCACTTTTGACAACTGACAGAAAATAAAACAAGTAAAACCTATAAATTAACACATGGAAGCCAATCTCTGCTAAGGGTGAGAGTCTCATAAGGCTCAGAATGAGCCAGAAATTTGGTAGTGTAAGTAGTGTAGGAAGGTAGCTGAGTTACGCAAACAAGAGGGCGTTGACTATACACCTGAATAATCAATGCTTAGGTGAGAAGACTGTGGATAGGGATGGCGAAGGCCACTAGCTTTTCTAGGTACCAGTATCTCTTTGAGGCTGGAGGGCATGAGGAAGTGATGCCAGTGATACTGGTGCCTTTTGCTGACTCTTTTCCAGGGTCAGTGGCTACTCAGTTATTCCAGCTTCTTCTCAGCAGGATGAAGCTGCACTAAGAGGGAGGCAGACGAGGAGTGAGAATGTGGGAAAGCATGAGTTGCTTTTTGTGTGTGTTAATGATACCATGACATGATGATGAGGATTTATTTGTGACTAGTATACAGAATGGTCTTTTTATAGTTGAAGGAAACAAGAAGCAAGGGATGAGGCAACTCTGCTGCAATCAGAATTTGATGACAGCATGACTTACATTTGCTATTCAAAATTCCTGTCCTTTGCTCTTTCTCCTAATTACTTCTTAGTAATAAATATATTGCTACAGATAATAAATATAGTGGCTATTGTTGCTATACTTCTATTGACTGCTCATTAAAATCTTAACATGTATCTTCTGATTTAATTCCCACAATCACGTAAGATGACAAGCCATTATTTAAAAATAGTTCTGCACACAGATCTTAATGCCCTACGAGTGAGACTTATGCAGGGGTATGCTTGAAGTTCATCCATTTATTGATGCACCAGCTATTACTTTTAGTGCTTACTGTAAGCAGGTTACATGTAAGGAATGCAGGGCTATCTCAGGAGAATAACAGCAAAATCTGTTCTCTCCTTTCCTTCATTTTGTCTTCTTTCCCTTCTCCACCCAAAACCTACTCAATAAATCCCTCCTCTGTGTTAAGCACCTGCTAAGCATTGCAAATAAAATTACATAGAGGGTAAAAACTCTGCTTCCAGAAGTCAGTCTAGCTGGGAGGAAAAAACCCCAAACAGATTTGATAACTATAATTTCATGTTTTTAAAATCTGAAACGGGAGTACCGCAAGTGCCATCAATTTGCCTACTCATACTTCCCCTTGCTTTTCTCTTTCTACCAAAATCTGGTTTGGTACCCACAATATTTTGAAGACTGTACATGTATTATACTGTTCTACAGACTATTATCTTGGGACTGACATTTTATCTGCCTTACTTAATAAGTATGTCATCTGCAGAGCAAGATGCTGGAAAAATAACAGGTCTTGGGTCAAAATAATCACCTGAGCATCTTTTAGAACTGAGTGGGTCTGAGAGGATGTGCGGTGTTGGCATGGGCAACAGCACAAGGTGTGTGTGTGTGTTTGTGTGTGTGTGTGTGTGTGTGTGTGTGTGTGTGTACTCACCCATGAAAAAGAGGTAGCGGGATAATGATTAGAGCAGCTTCTCCCATTTGGGCCACAAATCTTCACAGTGAGGTTTCTTTGATAAGAAAAACTGTGAAGTTGCAGAATATCTATACATATTCAAATTAAATTCATGCTACATTTTAAATCCTGACAATTTTCTTTGTGACTTACCACTATTTAACCCTAACCCCAACACATAAAATCCTCCTCTAACCATAGGACATGTATGGGCGGGCATTAAAGAATCTGCAAGTTCCCTGAAAATATATGAAGCATTGTATATATGTGCATTTTTCTAGAGAGGGTCTTTAACTCTTACCAAATTTGAACTTATGGCACAAAAGTGGTTAAGTCCCAAATGAAGATAAACAAAAAATAAGAAATTAAGCCCCACAGCAGACCCACAGAAGTTGCTTGAACCAAGGCCAGAAAAACCAAACAGTCATTTGGCAGCTCTAGGCTGTGGGCAGACCCACAGAAGCTGTTTGGACCGAGGTCTGCTCCCCTGCACATTTCAGACAACATTGCATAGGTTCCTAAACAGCTTAGATTCGCAGGGCCTGACCAGGTCTGCTCCCATGCAAACTGCAGGTGGCTTGGTGCCCAGCTCAGT
>RJWT010049922.1:0-10928 GCA_004365215.1 Cuniculus paca | reverse complement strand
ATTTATTTTTTAAATGTTTTTCAATTTCTACCATTCGGTTTTAAGAACACATCAAAATTACTTATGCCTGAGACTATGGCATTCTCAAATACCTTGGCCCTAAAGAGATACAACAAACCAGACCAGCTGTGAATTTTTAAAAATCCTCCCAAACAGTGTTAGCGTTAAGCTACTCATCTATGCCACTGAGCAGAACTGCCAAATTCTGAAAGCAAAATTTCCAATAAAGATTAAATGAATATCATTTTACATTTCACTTACTCCATTAATATCAAGTAACAAGGTTCTAACCAAATGCAGCATAAAATTCCATAATATGTGATTCACAGCTTTGGAAAGAAAAAAAAATCTACTCAGAATTTTATTTTTTATTTAGGATTATGCATTTCCTAGTCTAAACCTGAAGGCAATTAGTTGGATTAATCTAAATCATATGTCTACCAGATATATTCCTTTTGAGTCTTTCAACCTCAGCTTTAAACTTTTTCTTACTTTCATCAATTTGAGTTTTTCTCTTCTTAAAGGCATAATTTGAATGATTCAAGCATATGTGCTTCATATATCACAAAATAGAAGAACTAAAGATGGTATGACAATCTCATACCGCTTTCAGAATATCAACACGTTTAATGTCTGTAATAGCATGTGATTCTAAAGTGGCCAGATGATGAAAAAATCAATATTAATCCTTTGATCAATAAATAAGCAGAAGTCTTATGAATTGAATATTTTCCCAAAACTCACCTATCATAATAGAGGTTAAACATCCAGCAAAATTCGTTTCTAAATGTCTCAAACTATGTACTTTCACTATATCTACACTATGTAAGAAAAGAAAAGCCTGGAAAGTAAAGTCATGGTAACACTGATTCACCTTCATAGATGAGAAAACAAGTTGGGAGAGATGGCATACAATAGAATATTTATATTTAAAATGTCTACAAGAAATAGCTTAAAATTTTGACTATAATATTAAGAACATCTTCAAAAAGATTCAGTATCTTGTGTGACTGTATAACCCAAGAGATAATGGGATTGAAAAAACGACTGCTAGACTTCAATTTTAAGTCTTTATTTCAATTTTGAAGGAGTGAAAATGACCTTCACTTTGTCTCACATGTTTCAATGTGAGAAAAGACATAATCTTCCGACTCTGGTGCAAATGCATTTTAAAAATAGCAAGTAATACATTTCCCCAAAGATGAGGGAAGTGTGTATTAGTTGTTTCTTGATTATGAGCCAGCATTCAGGAACTATATTATCACTCTGGCACAAATGATCCATATATAAGTGACTGTATCTTCAAAGAGGAGAAAGCAGAGGCCTTGAGTATTGAGTATTCTTTATAAAGTCTGCATGGCACTGGCCTTCTTATGGTAAGGTTCAGGCTGCTCATGGAAAGGACAGCTAGATCATTCCTCACACAAACTAAAGCATCATTTGAGGCTCCTGTTCCTCAAAAATGATAGAACCACGGATAAGAAGACCCTTCATTAGCAAAGAGCATAACTAACCAGGAGTTTATCAAAGTCAATGGATAATCATTTCTTAAACTATACCTGCTTCTTGAGGAAAAATATTTAGGGGTAGGGTAATGAGGAAGAAAGGATAAGTAAAAGAATGACAGCAGACATAAAATATCTTGTAAAATAAAGTTGGATCGCGTCACTCTGCTTTAAACTCCAATGGCTTCCCATTTTACTCAGAAAATAAGCCAGATACTTTACTGTGACCACAGAATCTGTCCTGTACACCTACTGTGCCTTCTTGTCCCTTCTCTCTCTTAGTGTCCACCTTAGCAATGATTAAACACATTAAGCACACTTCTTCCATAGGCCCCTTGTACTTGGTATGGCAATCTCTATGTCCCTAGAGTAGAGGTTGGCAACCTTTCTCAGTAAAGGGTTAGATAGTAAATCATTTAAGCTTAACAGGCTATATAGTCTTTGCTACAACTATTCAACCACAGTATTGTAGCAAAAAAGTAGCCATTGACAATAAATAAACAAATAGATGAATCAGTGATCAAATAAAGCTTTGCTTACAAAAGCACGCTACAGACCAGATTTGGCTTACAAACAGTTCTCTGCCAATCCTTGCACTAAATATATACAAGGCTTAGTCACTCATTTAATTCAGGCCTCTACTCAAATGTCTTCTTATCAGAGAAGCCTTCTCTGATCACTTTGTATGAACTAGTGCCACCAACCATTATGCTCTATTACTAATTTTTGTCTTATATTTGCCATAAGATTTTTCACTTTCTGACAATTGGCATTTCTGTCTGTCTGTCTGTCTGTCTGTCTCTCTTTCTCCAGGTAAAAAAGTGGAAATTGGCTGATGGTTGTGCTTGCAGGATTTAGACTTATGCATGGCACTTAGTAGATGTCTAATCAATATAGTATTTATTCAGTTATTAATTGAATAGTTCATATTTATTAGGAAGCAAATTTAGTGTTTGTATGGAATGGTTAGTTAGACCTGAGGAAATCAATATTACCCAATTAGACAAAAACTGCTGTCAAAACTTAAGTAGGTTTGAGTCTGTAACAATGAAGGAATTGCACTAGAATAATGTTTTCAAAGATGTGTTCAAAAAATCCCTAATTCTACAGATCTCCAAGGGTCTGGGATATAAGTAGCCATGCCTGTGCTAAATTGCTGTCATTTCCCAAGGACTTTTATCAGAAGACATGGGTATTCTAGGATATGGGAGTTCTAAAAGGTACCCTAGGGAATTTCCTGCATTCTAAATGTATTCCTCCTTATCATTATTATCTAATAGCAATTTAGTTTCCCTTAATTATCAGGATCATTTCTTAAGCTAGAACAGTAAACCCCTATTTTTCCATTGACTCTGGTACAAGAATTCCAAAACACCAGGAATAAGTCTCAACTTTTGGTTGAGGAAGCAGAGTCAGATATTTCAGAAAAGGTTATAGAGTTGATATTTTTATCTAAATAATCTTAAATATTTCAAAATAATACAATGATAATTCTCAGACAAATACAAAATTAACAAATGTCAAAAATAATATTTATGCCGGGCGTGGTGGCTCACGCCTTTAATCCCAGCACTCGGGAGGCTGAGACAGGCAGATCGTTGTGAGTTCGAGACCAGCCTGGGCTACAAAGTGAGCTCAAGGCCAGCCTGAACGGCATAGTGAGATCCTGTCTCAAAAACAGGGCTGGGGATCTAGCTCAGCGGTCTAAGCGCCTGCCCGGCAAGAACAAGGTCGTGAGTTCAATCCCCGGTGCCGCAAAAAAAAAAAACAATAATAATATTTAGCTTACTAATTGATGAAAAATAATGTTAAAATCAGTCCAAAGAGCGCTTGAGAAACTAGCTGTTCATAAGCAATGTTAAGGTAGGTTTCCTCGGTTAGATACAAAGCTAGCTGATGCCCACCAGAGTTATACGCAGTAACCTTAATGATTATCTGATCTTGTTACAGAAATTATTTGCATTTCAACTGGACAAAATTATTTAAGTTCATCTCTGCCTTTACAGAGGAACAAAACAGCCTAGCCAAAACAATGTCAAGCTTAGTACTACACTGAAAGCACATTTGTAGTATTTTTTGCATAGTTCCAAGATTAAGATGATTTTTAACAGACAATTTCAATTCAAATGTGATACTATTACCTGATTATCAATATGATACCTTACTGGGACCTAGAAAGTTAAAGTGGCATGCCCTATATCACTTAGCATGTTAATGTACATTTGGACTCAGAACTCACATCCCCTAAATTCTATTGCCCCATATATTTCAGACAGAGAAAGTTATGAAGGGAATTTATCTTTAAATTATTCTAACACCACATGATTATTTGCCCATTTTCTGGAAGGCAGATGAAATGTTGTTAAAGGCACAGTATTTGGAGATACATCTAAATTCAAATTTTTCCTGTCTCTTATTTTCAAAGTGTCCTTGGGCAAAACTTTAATGCCTCAGAACTACAGATACTATGATGCATATTAATATCTACCTCATACAATTTCAGGTGAGGATTAAATTGATTATTATCTGCTACTTAATTGGTACTGAATAACGTTATTTCTGATTTCCCTTCCCACCAACCTTTAATGAATGTTTTATTTTACTAGTGATGCCATTCAGAGCTTATTGTCTCTAAATGGAGTCCTTCCTTGTGTGCTCTACTGTAACTACTGTAATTTGAAACCATCATTTAAACATCAAAAAGGCTGGTTGAGAGTGAAAATATATCTTGAGACAATCTGAACAAACTTCCTTGGTAACCAGGTTTTTATTGTTGCATTTTGACTTAATACAGAATGGAAAACATTTTCCTGGTTTAAACATTAAAGAGACTTAAATTGGTATAAGCAGGGTCAATAGTGGAAGTTATTGGAAGGACTATTGCTATATATAACTAATATTGATGTAGCATGAGTACAGTTTATGGATTGCTTTCATATAAATTCTATCAAATCATCCTGTGAGCAAAAGGATAATAGCTTTGGGCTTCAATTTCTCTTGAAACCTCAGTTGATTCAAATGAGAAATGGAGAATAATGGCTTTCCATTAGTAGGTGAGGCATGGAGTAGGTCTTCAGTACTTAATAACTATCATCATTATCACTATCAACAGCATCACCGTCATCAAAATCATTACCATCATTTTATGGATAAGGAAACTAAACCACAACATAGTTAAAGGACTGCTCCACCGTCATTGAGGTGGACTTTGCCAGTAGTTACTATGTAACTAATGGCAACTTTTGTAAAATGAAGATGATGATATTTGTGCCATTATCCCATATTTCCAGGGCTTCTATGAGAATTACATAAAATCATGAAAGTCAAAAGTATCTGGAAGTAACTCTATGGATAACTAAACTAGAGTACAAGGGGCTAAGTAACTTGCCAAGGGCACACAGCTCATAAATGTCACAGTCAAGATTCAACCTCAGGCAGTATTTCTGCAGAATCCATACTCTTAGTCACACTTTATATTGTTTCTTCAATAAAAGAAATTATCATGATGGGATAGATGCTATTATCCTCCTTTCTCCATCAGTTACACTCCTCTCTAAGACTTCTAGGTAACATTTTGAATATTTCATTTTTATATATCTCATCATACCACTTTTTAATGACTTATTTCCTAATCTATGTCTTTTAATATGCTATGAGATTTCAAGGGTAATATATTAGTTTCCTAGGGTTGCTGTACAAAGTACCACAAACTAGAAGTGTGAAATCAAGGTGGCAGCTGGGTCACGCTTCCTCTCATTGCTCCATGGAAGACTCCTTTCTTGCCTTATCCTAGCTTCTGGTGGCTGCTGGTAGTCCTTTGCATTCCTTGGCTTGTAGTTCCATCACTCCAACTTCTGCCTCTGTCTTCACATGGCCATCTTCCCTTCCCAGGTCTGTGAGTCTCCAAATCTCCCTATCCTTATAAGGATTCCGTAGAGGTCACATACTGATCCATTATGACCTCATCTTAACTCGACTAATAATATCTGTAAAGATCATATTTACAAATAAGGTCACATTCTGAGGTTTTGAGTGGACATAAATTCCAGGGGGACACTATTTAACCCACAATAGGTATCAAAATATCTAACTGTTTATAGTCTTTTTGGCATACCTATGTATCAGCCAGATATAGCTTCTTGATTGAGCATTCAGGCACTGGAATAAGACTGCCTTTAACAGCTGTGAGCCTTTGTGAGCTTTCTCAAATCTATGTTTCAGAGTCCTAAAGTGTAAAACAATAACTATTTCACAGAATTCTAATAAAATTTAAATTAACTAATTCAGGTCAAGTGTTTAGAACAGTAACTAGCCAATAACAATGTTCAGAAAAGATTATTAAAATTTTTTTGCAAAACAAACACAATACTTATTGAATAAACTAATGAAAGCAAGAAGTGCCAAAAAGTACTGACACTCTTTATTTTTGCTTTTAATATTCTAAAATATTTTTACCTTAGCCCTTTGTGTAAAACCTTTTCACAGCATCAATAAACATTCAATTTAAAAATAAAAAAGAGCCATAGAGAAGCAGTATGATTTCTAAGAGACCATGCCAGGAAAATGAAATTGCTTTTCTGAAAATATAGAAGATTAATGCCTGAAGGGTCTAAAATATAATTATGGCATTGATCTAGGAAACTCTTGGTTGAATCTAGCTTTATTTTTTTTCTTTCTGGTATCATTAAAATGGGCTCACAAGTCAGGGTCTTCAGATGGCAAAGCATCTAAACAGCACACATCAAGGCAGGTGAAAAGATCCTCTTATGGGTTCCAAAAAGTGTATCTCAAGGTAACATTAAAAGTGTGCTATCAGGCAATTTCCATAGTGGTGTTAGGAACTGATTTAACAAGTTTTTAATGAAGTGGCAAGGTAATACTAGGTTGCAAATCAATCAACCTAAAGGTATTGTGTCCTAGCTCCATTCATCTTGGTGGGCACTGCAAGGGCAGGAGGACCCTAATCCTCAGTACTGAAAATGAATTAAAGATGATTTTATATCTTTTCTCTCTAGCCCACTTATACCTCTTTTTAAGAGATAGATTTGGTCACATTAAAATGTTAAAGTTTTTATTTGAGCAGACAATGGTTCATGAATTAGGGCACAAGCCACAAGCAGTTTGGGTTCCAATGAGGGGGTGTAAGGGGAAAATTTAACAAGGTTCATGAAAGCAAAGAAGTTTCCTTCAAACCATCAAACTCAGTTAGCTAATGAATGTCCCCCAAAGCCTCATGTGTTGGTTTGGTTCCCAACCTGCTGTTCCTGGGAGGTAGTAGAATATTTAAAAGGTGAGGCCTAGTGGGAGGTTTTCAGTTATTGGAAGTATGCTCTCAAAGGGAAATGTGGGACCCTAATATTTTTTGTTTTTATTTTTTTCAGTACTGGGGATAAAACAAAAGGCCTCATTCACAGCCCTTTTTATCTTGAGACAGGGTCTCACTAAGTAGCCCAGGCTTGGCTAGAATTTGCCATTGTCCTGCTTTAGTCTCCAGAGTGCTGGGATTATAGTGTGTGTCACCTTAGCCAGCTCCAATCTCTAATGGAAATAATCCTGCAAAGCTCTAAATCAAAGCTCAGGAGCTAGCTGGAGAGCAAAGAAAAATAAAAAACAAGCCTTGGAGTCAAGGCAGATTAGGTTCCAATCCCCGTTCCAGCCCAACCAATGTAGAGCCTTGGATCATTTATTTAACACTTCCAAACTGCAGTGTCTTCAGCAGCATAAGTTCAAGAATGAGATCACTGTGATGACATAGCAATTTCTTGGCGCTCAAAACACGCTTGAAAAATAACGCCCTTGTAGCATCTACTGAAGTTGAGCATACAGTGTACATCTCTTATGGCCTGGCAGCATTCTGAAGTATATAAACAACACATATCTTTGACAAAAGTTAAGTACCAGAATGTCCATAGCAGCACTCTTCCTAATGGCTATACCATGCCCATAACGAATAGAACGAATAAACAGATGGTGGGTGTATCTTACATACAATACGACACAGCAATGAAAATGAACAAACTACAGCTGTGAGCACCAACATGGCTGAATCTCAGAAGCACACATTGAGCAAGATAAAACAGAACATGTAATATGTGGTTTCATTTATATGAAGTTCCAAACAGACAAAATTAACCTGTGGTGTTAGAAGACATGATGATGATTGCCATTGGAAGGAGCAATTGAATGGGAGCAGACATGAAAACTGCTTGTGGAATACAGGTAATCCTCTTTGTGGGCAAGGGTTCTGTTTACAGGGTGCATTCAGTTCGTGGAAATTTATTAAATTGTAATTGTATATCAATAAAAAATTTAAATAGTATTCTTCCCCCGACAGACCTTCCAACATACTTAAATAATGTTTATAAGTGCTGCCAGCCTTTGGAAGTGGGTAAAAGGAACAGGAGGAGAAATGTAAGCCATAAAGAGGGAAGACATGGTAAGAACACAAAATAAGGCTGTAAGATATCAAGAGGCAGAGATATCCAACAATTTCCTAAATCATGCCTCTGTTATATGCCCCAAATCCCTGACAGTTACAAAAGGGTCCAGGACATTTCACAGTGACCCTGGCATTCTTATTTGGGCTAAGTTTTAATGCTGCTAAAAATACAAGTCTTCCCTGTGGGCAATCCACTACATGTCTTCCAGATTATAATGTGTCTTTCTGTTCCATATGCCACCCTGTCATTTCTGTCATTGTGATTCTTCTTTCTTTGTCATTTTGGTATTCTGGAGAAGTTAGTGTGCATGTGCGTGTGTGTGCGCATGTTGGAGGGGATGAACCTTACTAACCCTGTTTTAGGTACTTTTTCTCGTTGCTGAGACAAACACCTGACACCAAAATGAAGCAAGGAAAGGTTTATTTAGGTCACAGTTTCTGGAGATTTCAGTCCATAATCAGCTGGGTCCAAGGCAGGGTGGCATGGCACAGGGACAGCACTTCAAGGCAGCAGCCAGAGCAAAAGAGAGAAAGCAAGCCTCTTCTCTACCCTTAAATTGTACTCTGGCCACACCCCTGCTCCCCAGGGTGGGTGTAGCACTCACAAAATGTCCTTGCCCTCCTTTGCACAGGATGAGGATATTTACAAAGTAAGAACCCTGGCTCCCTGCTGAGTGTCTCAGTTAAACTTCTAACATTCTCAAGTTGACACAATGTATAAGAATCCACCCCTTGTCCACTTGGCAACCAGACATATTTCTTTAAATCAGCCTCCAGATACCAAGACAGGCTAATTCTTACCATTTTGCAACTTGAACATTATAACAAAACAATCCTTAAGGACCAGCAGTCGGTCAATCAACATTACATTAGAAACATAACATTTTGTCCTTGGACACCCAAAGACTCATGCACATCCCTCTATGCAAACAGCATTTAGTGTATCTGTAAGAGTTGCCAAAGTCCTAGCAGTTTCAGCATTGAAACAGTTTCAGCATTGCTGAGAAGTCCAAATTCCAAGTCTCTGAAATGTAAGGCAAATCTTAGCTACAAGCCCCTGTGTAAACGAAAACACTTCCAAGGTTAAACACTTGCAAGGTGCAAGGGCACAAGACAAACATTTTCATTCCAAAAGTTACAAACAGGAGGGTACAAAACATTGGGACCAAAATAAGTCCAAAATCCAGCAGGGTAAATGTTAAATCCTATAGCTGCTTGTCCAGCATCTGAAGCAATCTGTGGCAAATTGTGAGTTCCAAAGGGCTTGTGTGGTTCCACCTCTATGGCACTTCTAGTGGTCACTGATCCCATGGCATCTCTCTTGTGCTGGCTGTGCTCCCCCATTGCAGGTTTCCTTAGATGAGCCACATCCCTGGCTTTTCCAAACTTCTGCAGTCTACACTGCACCTTTGGCTTCACACTCATAGCTTCATATGTTGCCCTCTCAGGGGCACACTGCCTGGCCTCCCAGGCTCTCTGAAGTCAGGGTGGAAGCTTTCTTAACCTGAGCTTGTGCATTCTGTGTGCACCTAAAACCAGCACCATGCGGATGATGCTGGGGTCTGCTGCCAGCTGGAGCAGTAGCCAGGCTTTCCTCTCTCTTGGCTGTGGGGGTCATGTGCCTGGATCGCTGGGCACTCTGAGCCTGATCCTGAGGAACAGATTTTTTATGCCGCTGCCATTCTGGATCCTCCTGGGGCCTCTGCCTCCATTTTGGAACCTCCTGTGGCCTCCACTGCCATTCTGGAACATGGTGCTCTGAGGCTTTCTCCTCAAAGCACAGTCTTTCACCTTTGCAGTTTGGAAGCTGCAAAGGTTCAAGACCTGCTGCTTTTTGTACTGCTTTCAGGCCATCTTTTCCACTTTTCTGTTCCTGCTCAGCAATCGAGGTCTCAGCTCTATCTTTGCAGTCCACAGCTTTACTAGAGCTTCCTTTTTTGCCAAACTCACATTTTAAATCACTCTGCTGGGCTCTGTGCTCTTGATTGGTGATATAAATCTGGCTAAAAGCCCCCAACAATAGCCATGCCACGGCCTCAAACATTCGACTGCCTTGATATTTCTTTTTCCAGATTAATCAGTCCACCAACCTTAACCTTAGTCTCAGGCAGAGTCTCTGGACAACAGCAAAATGCAGACAAACTTTCTGCCAAGCCATAGCATACATCAACTGGAGTCCAACAACCAATACCGTCCTTCTTCCCAGCAGAAACCTCTTGAGCTTGGTCTTTACCTGCAGGCTCTCTATCAGCCTCCTGGTCTCCTGAGCTCCGACCAGAATCTCCCTTACAGAACAGCCTAAGCTGGTCCAGGGCTATTGTTTCAGATGACATCTCTGAACCTTTCCAAACTCTTCCCACAAGCCATTCGCAAAGGTTCTTGAACCACATGGTCAGGTACAGTCACAGCAACGACCCCACTCCTCCGGTACCAAATTCTGTTCTGGTTACTTTTCTTCGTTGCTGAGACAAACACCTGACACCCAAAATTAGGGAAGAAAAGGTTTATTTAGCTCACAGTTTCTGGAGATTTCAGTTCATAATCAGCTGGGTCCAAGGCAGGGTGGCATGGCACAGGGACAGCACTTCAAGGCAGCAGCCAGAGCAAAAGAGAGCAAAACACAAGCCTCTTTTTTACCCTTAAATTGTACTCTGGCCACACCCCTGCTTCCCAGGGTGGGTGTAGCACTCACAAAATGTCCTTGCCCTCCTTTGCACAGGATGAGGATATTTACAAAGTAAGAACCCTGGCTCCCTGCTGAGTCTCTCAGTTAAATTTCTAACCTTCTCAAGTTGACACAATGTATTAACCATAAGAAACCCCAATCCTGGGATTATATCACTTACCCTGATCAACAATGAGATTTTAAATATTATGATTATACAAAATTTATTCTCTACTAATATCATCCCATATAGCCAGCTTCCACAGCAGCCAAAAAATAATTCAAGCTTACACCTACTGTGCTTCTACATACTGAATAA
>RJWT010049921.1:0-10926 GCA_004365215.1 Cuniculus paca | reverse complement strand
ATCCGACGGGGAGGCTCACGCCGCCTCTCCTCACACAGCCTGTTTTCCTACTAATTTAAGAATGAATCGCTGGCAGCCACCAGGTGCAATCACCGTGAGGGGGAGGAGGAGGACGCATCCGTCACACTGCACGCCGAGGAGCCCGCGCCAGCCCCGAGCCGGGGCCGTGCTTACCTGAGCAGACTAGACAGGGGCAGGGGTCCGGATCCACCGCCCAGGATCCCTCCTTTCCTGCCAGACAGGAGTTTCTCCACCAGAGCCACATTTCCAGTGCGGGCAGCTTCCAGCAGCTCCTGGTCCTTCCCCATAGTCTCTCCGCGACTCCCCCAGCGCGCTCTCCCAGCCCAGGTCCTCCTCCCCGCCCGCCCCGAATCACGGCCCCGCGCCCCGCCCCGCCCCGCCCCGCCCTGAAATAAAGCGAGGGCCCGCGGCTCCGGCGACCCCGCGCTCCGCTCCAATGCGGGGCGCAGCTGCTACAATGGGGCGCAGCCCATGGCTGGCGGGGGGCCGCGCCGCGCCCCCACAGCCACTGCCCGGGATCCCGCGGCCTCGAGCCGGGAGGCCGGGCGGCTGGGGGCCGCGGAGCGCGGAGGGGACGCGCGGGCTGAGGCTCCGCTCCCCGGAGCCCGCGCGCCTCGCACGCCCGCGGCCGCCCTCGCGCCCGGCCCGGGCTCTCCTCAGCTTCCGCCCCGGGCGGGCTCGGCGTTACGCGGCGGCGTCCGCGGCCCGCGGCGGGGAGGAGCGCGGCGGCGGCAGCGGCCGAGGCCGGGCGGAGCTGGAGCGCCGCGGCGGGCGGGCGCGTGCCGAGGGCGGCGACGGCGGCGCCTCAGAGCCGGGCGCGCGGGGGGCGTGTGCGCGCGGGCAGGTGCGGCGCGGACGGCGGGGGCGGGGCGGCCGGGGGCGGGGCCGGGCGGTCTGGGGGCGGGGCTAGCGGCCGGGCTGACCTCCCTTCCCGAGCCCCGGCGCCGTCCTTCCTCGGCCTCCTGCGGGCTTTAACCCTGGGAGGGCCGGCGCTCTGCAGGGCCCGGCCGAAGCCCGGGGTCGCCGCGGCGCTCGAGGAAAATCCTCCGTGACGCGATGCGGGGAGCGGGTGATGCTGGGAAGGAGCCTTCGCCCAAGCTTCTGGTCCCGGGGGCCCGGCGGCTGAGCGCCCTCACGTTTCCCGCTCCCGGAGTCGCGGCACCGTCTCTGCCCTTGGCTGCAAGAAGAGGCGCGTTTTCTCCCCGTTTCCGTGACACCGGCCACTGAGCAGTTGGTGACAGTTCCAGTTTTGCTACGGTCTTTAATCAGCCTGTATCTTAGTTAGGCTTTGGAGATTTGCTGACTTGTAAAAATAGAAAAATACGGGGGGGGGGGACGCTCTCATTGAAAATTTCTCCGCATCCACACTGGGAAGAATATAAATGGGCACGGATGAGAGAGCCACTTTAATTTGCATGTATCATCAGCAACTCATTGTGCGTGGTTGGCTTGATTTTGTTAGACGCTCTCCTTGCCGGTGATGGAGAACTCGCGTTTATTTTCTGAAACTTCCTGAGTCCTCGTGCTTTGCATTGTCCTTGGAATAGACATCCTAGATGGTAACTTGTTGATAATCAGTTGGTAGAAAGGGACATAATAGACAATTTGCTCACAACAACCCAGTGAACTGGATATTATGGCCGTATGTTCATTTTAGAAATCAAGAAAGAGCTGCTGGAAGAGTTCATTGAAATTCTCAAGATGCCATGTAGAATACTAATTAACTGATTCAGAAATGGACCTCAGAACTGAGTCACTCCAGACCCTGTGCTCTTCCAACACACCTTTCAGCCTGCATGGAAAAGTAACCAGGATAGATAATAATTGCTGTAGGCATCTGATAGCAGTCACTGGACCAGACACTACGAAAGGGGCTTCTATATATCTTTATTTCAATCAACCCTCACAACAATGCTGTGAGTTAGGCCCCATTTTTGTTCCTGAGGTACTGGTGTACCCAAGATCATGCACTGGAAGTAACTGATCCAATCCGCAACTGCCTGCTATAGGCAAATATTTTAAGTAAATAGGAAACTCAAAAGATATACAGAAATAAATAAAAATAACTTGAAATGCTTCTTAAGGAATTCAAAATTCTGAGATTTCATTTGACTAGTTCAAAATACTAGGTAAATTATAGCTACTTATTGGCAGTTTCCTAAAGGATGTACATCTTGTGTATTTGTTTTGTTTTTAGAATCTTTTAATAATAAGATGATATATGATCCCTGACCTAATGAGGCTAGCAAAACATGTAAGGAATTAGGAATGGAATATGCCTGTAATCTTGGCACTGGGTAGGCTGAGGCAGGAGGATTGCTGTGAGTTCAAGGCCAGCCTTGGCTACATAGTTCAAGGTCAGCCTGCACTACAAAGAACAACTCATGAGGTAAGGAGCCATCAAACTCATTTTGAAAATGGCAGAAGGAAATCCTTCATCCCTTTTCCTAATGTTGCCACTTAAGGAAAACACACTTTTCCCAGAAGGTACTATAAACACTCAGTTGCCAAAGCTTAAAAATCATTTACATTTTCCACAAGCAACATTTAATCATGGATGAGGTAGAAATTGGAGGCTCCTGAATCATCATTACCAAAATCATACAAACTCCAAGTAGCAAAAACCGTTAGTAATTATCTACTCTTGAGCCATTCCCCAGTCACAGATACTCTACTGATATCTGACACTCAAAGCCAGTTTTCCATTTCTACACTTCCTGTTTTTAGTTAGCTCATAGTTTTTTGTTAGGATAAAAGCTTTGACTGCATGGGAACAAACGTGCAAGTTAAAGGTGAAAATATTCTTCAAAAAGTCTGAAGAAGTTAAATAAATGTCTAGAGCTTTTTAAATGTCCACATTTGAATCTGTGGATAGGAGTAAGAGCCGGAAAATCTTGGGGACCAGTTAGATAATTTAGATCTGTTTGCGTAAATACAAACTTTAATTTTATATCTGACCTCCAATTGGCTTCCCAGTCCTAACATTCTACATCTATGATAAAATATGCAGTATTTATGTAATATGTAAATATGCGCTATAAAGATTCTTCACTTTTTTTCATTTAATCCTGACAATAGGACTAAGAGATAGATATAAGTTTTGCAGAAACTGAATGCCTTATTTTATTTTTTAATTCCTTGTTTTAAATTCTGATATACACAAAGATAATTCTAATTACATTTTGACAAATTGAGAAATACATTATACATATATATTCATTCCCATTGTGTTTGATTAATGGAAGAAAGGACTAGGGATTGAGACTGGAAATAGGAAGTAAAACAAAGACAAAGCAAGTACAGAAATGTTTGCCAAAAACTAAACCCTTTGGAAACATAAAAGACACTGAATGAATATGAAAAAAGATCCAGGTCAGTCTTAGAACTGTATGCCAATGTCCATTTGCAGTGCGGAAAAGGGAAAGATGATGCCTTTTCATGTGAAGATATCAACTAAGCTAACATAGGGTCACCCTGCAGTTTGAGAGGGGGTAGGAAATACCTACTGCCCGTTTGCTCAAGCCCTGCATTGGGGCTGTTAGGCTATGGCGTAGAGTCTACATCTAGTTACAGAATGTCAGTAACTGTTTAGGAGACCACATTTTTGCTTCCTAAATCACATTGAAGTTCTCCCCCCGCCCATCCCGTAAAAACATCTGCAGCTCATCATCATCTTGAAGGAACCCAAACACCAAAGCATATCCCGATGCTTGCAGTTTTTCTGAAGACTTATGGTCACTCATAGTGTTGAAAACCATGGGATGCCCATTACCCATCCTCTCCAGCTTATGACTGACAGAACAAACACAAGGACACAAGTGGTATCTCACATATCATCTTTATTACTGAGTCAGGTAAGTGTCTGACAGCCCACCGAGCTGAAGGATGCCTGCTAAAACTAGACCGAGAATGAGAACAGGACCTACATCCCTGTTCACGCATACTTCAGACTTGCCTGTGGGGACAGCTAGATCTGCAGCTCTGCCCAGGCATACGAAAGCCTGTCTCATCGAAGGGAGCAGAGCAATGAAGAGAATGGTAGCCTTCCAGGTGGTCTTTGAAGAACTGCTGAAAAGATCCTGATCCCTGTATGGGCCAGCAAAAAGCCCACTCCCCTTCTTACTGATCTAGGAGTGAGAAGAGGTAAGAGAAAAAGAAAACCACAGTTGAGCCCAAATCTTGTTTTGAAAGCAATGGCACCTTGCCTGCTGGTAAAATGGTCCCAATGGATAGAGGAAAAAAACAGAAGTGTTCACAGTCATTCAGCTCCCTTTTGGAAAGAAAAGCAGAAGTTTCCAGTCCTCTGGGGAAATTCAGGGAGCCCCAGGTTCCCATTCCACACAACATTCCATCACTGTCCTGCTGATTATGTTATGAACTCCCTCCTCCTCGAGCCAGCCTGCCTATGTAAATACTCTCTAATTTCCAACATCTCAGGAAGACTCTTAGGGTCTCTATCACGGCCACTATACTGTCCTTCTTGGTATCCCATCAGCGTGCCCATGCCTCTTAGCCACACTGACCACGGAACATCTCGCAGGAGAGGTCCTGCTGAGCTGAAACCCACTGTAAGGAGAGGAATGATGTTGGTGTCTCTGACCAAGGACAGAAGCCGCCCAGGCTGAGACCCAGAGCTCGTGGGAATGGGTAACAGGTGCTTGGTGCCACTGTCTGTAGGGAAAGCAAAAGGGCTGGTTCTGCACACAAGAACTCAAACTGGATTCCTCCGTAGTTACTGGAACACACTGCCACTGCCTGAAGGATGGTGTCCAGCTGGAGCAACTGCTGTCCTCCTCTCTCAGAGACCCTGACAGAGCCAAGTAGCAAAGCAGTTTGCAGAACAGAACAGGTCACGTTTGGGTCCACAGAAAGCCACGTATTTGACAGTGGTCCCACGAAATTATATTTTCTATTGATATAACTGTTGTATTTTGCATAGGTACACTCAATAATGTTCACATTCAAGAATGTTGCCTAATGACACATTTCTCAGACTGCATCCCTGACAGTAAGCAACACATGACCATACAAGAGAATGAGTTTAAAGTTAAATGGAAATGGCATAATAATTGTGATAGCTACTCCCTGAAAATTAGGTTAAACCAGGTTCAGCTCTTCACATCATCATCCTGGATTTTGCAACCAGTGTGTTCTGTCCACAATTTTGGAAAATTCTTAATTTTCTATCTCAGTCCTAAGACTCTTTGTCTTCTGCCTCCACAGCTGAAATTCATGGATCTCTTCCATTACACCTCCTGTTCTAGTCTACTAGAGATTTCTGCCCATTGCTAGATACTAGATTCCATGACAACTCCAATCATTTTTAAAGAATTTTATCAAATACCTGCTAAACTCTTTATTCTGTTCTGAGAATTGAACCCAGGGCCTTCACTGAGCTATACCCCAAGTCCTTTATTTTTTATGACAAGGCCTCACTAAGACACTAAGTTCAGCAAGCTGTATTTCAGTTTTCTATCCTCCTGCCTCAGCTGCTCAGAATTCTAGGACTGCAGGAGTGCATCACCACCCCTGGCTCTGCTATGCCCCTTATGCATCTCTTCAATCAGAGCTGCCTTCTTTGCACTCTGATACTATCCAAAGACCCTTGAGTCCAGCAATTGACTCTCTTTGCCAACAGGGCCCTTTGAGAATTGTCGTCCAGGTGTCGCCCAACACATTCCAAGTCTCTTCCCATGAGGAGCAACCTCCCTTGGTTGTTGATCCATCGTGTTCATTATTTCATTACATCTGCAATAAGAAACTTACAGGCATCTGAAAGTTTCCTGAACTGAAGATACTTGAAAAAATTATTGTGTGAACAGGGAGTCGATGGTAAATGGAAATTAATGGTACCATGTTCATGCAAGCATTTTGGTCAAAAATTGGAAGATGCTAGAATCAGGGATAACCAATCACATGCCATTTTAATTGCATTACATGAGAGTCGAGTCTATTATGGGTAATTAGTACTATGTTATGGAAAACAGCAGAAAGCCCCTCAAAACATTCTCCAAATAGAGCAAATGGAAAACCATTCTGGAACATCATTTTTATTTATCATCAGTTGCTGGTAAATTAAACTCACAGAGGATATATTGTTAAAATGGAATGATATTTATATGCATTCTACATTTTCCACATAATAAAAGTTATCATTCTTCAGATGATTTTTTAAAGTCAGAAAACAGTTTTCTCCCACTTTTACAATGTTTGAAGTAAAGGTGATGCATCTAGTACAGTAATTGAAACCAGAAGAGAAATGACAAGAGAAGTCAAGATAGAAAACAGTGCATTCACTGTTCATTTAATTTCTAATAATGTGCAAGTATTTTTGTTGTTGTTGTTGTTTTTGTTTTTGTTTGTTTTTGTTTTTTTTGCGGCACCAGGGATTGAACTCATGACCTTGCGCTTGCCAGGCAGGCGCTTAGGCCACTGAGCTAGATCCCCAGCCCAATTTTTAATAATTTATAACCAAAGACTTCGCTCCTTTTTGGTGCATGTGTGTGTGTTAGAAAAGGGAGAAAAATGGGTGTAGTTTGGGAGAAGAATGATCTGTTTTCACCAGTGGCAATCTTGTTGGTATCATCAAATCATAGTCACTTCCGATTGTCATTCTGCTGCATGCACCAAAAAAAGTCAGAGAAATAGAAAACCATGGAAATGGAACAAAGAATTCAATTAATAAATTAGAAAATGTCAGAAAATTGTGTTAAGAAACTAATATATTGATCCTCATTAAAAGATTCTAAATATAATTTGATACAACATCTAAGAATTGATGGAAGGGCTATGACTCTGATTATAGTGCTCACTCCAGTCAAACTACCAGTTGCCAAACCAATCACCAGGCCTAAAGTTTTTCTATTTATTTAGATCAAATCAGTCAACCAGTTCACAAACCCCTAAACCTTTAAATAAAGGTGAGGCTGCGTCGCTTTGACGAATGAATCTTATACCCCAGGGTTGTCACACCAGGGAAACAAGCAAGGAAGGGGATTATTATATTGGCTGCAAGTGATCCTAGCTACTTAGAAAGAAACTGCATAGTTAGAACAAAATAGGGGTACGAAGGAGTCTATCGGGAATGCAGTCTATGGAGATGCCCAAGGAGCTCTGCTTAGTGCTCTGTGCCCTGTGATAATAAGTAGTGGGATATTACAAAGTCCAATGCAGGCAGCAAGGCTAATGGCCCAGACAGTTTAGAAATCAATGTTTGGGTCACCCTGCCAGGCCAGAAACTATATCCAACTGTAGACTTTGCCAGGGACAAAGGGACTAGGGACTGCCTAGTGAAAACAGGAAATTTTAAAATGCCAGGTATGATTACCTGATGAGTTGTAGAAATGAGGAGTATAATACCTATTTGTTCTTCCTTATTTTGATATAAATGTATTGTGTAGATATTAACCCATTCTTTTTTCTTCATCTCCCATGTAGTATACACTATGTTGATAACACCTATCCTGACCCATTAATATTACAGCATGTCAAAGGAATTTGACTCATCAAGAAGCAAAATAAATATCAACCAAAGATGGACAAAAAAAGATTTTGGTTTGGGAGAGAGTTGACATGTTTTCAGTTAAGACCAAGTGGCCATCACTTTAGGTGGAAGCATTATTTTATTATTTAAGCAAAAATAATTACCGTCAAAAGAGGGGTTCACTGGGTGCCAGAGTTGATAAACGATAGGCTTTGTAACTTTGTACGACATGAAGTTTGCTAAGCAGGAATGTTGTTTCCCAGAATTCCTTTCTTTATACGTCCCTACTTTACGGTTGGCCACAGGACCATCTGTATAGGATACAGAGAATGGAAAGGAAGCAGCGGCCTTTACATCTCAAAGCAGTGGGAGGACATGAGGTGTCACTGCAGCTCAAGCCTATGATTACTGATTTGGCGACAACCTCTCTGGTGTGGGGTAGCAGCCAGACCTGCACATCTTCCTCTAGTATTAGCTCCTCTGTGAGCTTCTCTGACTCCAAAATCACCTGCAGTTCCATCGCATAGGTAAACAGTCCGTTCTACAACTGTGGTCCATGCTATCAAAGTTAGAGCAGGGCGAGACCAGCTTGTCCTCACAGTTTCCAGTTTGCCTTGTTCTTTTGCACTTGATGTCTGACTTTTCCTGGCTGCCGGCCCTGCCTCTCTAGTAACTTCAGCTCAGCAGACAAATGTGTGTGATGAGCAGCCTCACACACACTTTATCACCAGCTCACGCAGCTGATCGTGGTATGTATCTGCTTTTTAATATATTGTTAGCTAAAATATTAAATTTTTTGCATCTGCATTAATGAGACTGGCTTGTAATTTGTCTTTCCTATGGATTTTTCAGTATAAAATGAATTGGGAGTGTTTTTTCTATTCATTGAAATGTTGAAATATCTATTGGTCAATGAAAGATTTTTTTAAGTGATAGAGTTCAATTTTTTTTAATGATCAGAAGTTTTTTCTGTGGGCATGGTGGCATGGTGTACCTGTAGTCCGAGCTAGTTGGAAGCCTGAGGTAGGAGAATCCCTCAAGCCTAATACTCAAAATGGAGATTTGGGGGAGGGGCGTTTGGGATGTGATTAATATCTTTATACAGGAGGTTTGTGCTTAATATCATAAATGCCATAATGCCAGCATGGGCAACATAGCAAAACCCCTCCTCAAAAAGAAAAAGTTTATTTCCTATTCCTTTATTTTTGGAACAGTTTTAGATTTACAGGGAAGCAAAGAGAATACACTTATATGCCTGCACCTGCACCTGGTTTCCCATATTATGAACATTTTATATTATATGGTACATTTGGTACAGTTACTGAGCAAAGAGTAATATATTATTACTATCCATAACCAATTTGGATTTCCTTACTTTTACCTAATGTCCCTTTTCTGTCCTAGGATACCACAGTATTAGTCATCATGTCCCCTTGACAGTTTTGAGGTGTGCTGGTTGGGTGGCTGCCCTCCTTTGGCAATTTGTCTTTTTCCTTGTGATTTCACTGGCATGATGGATTTTGGCGAGAGAGACCACACAGGTCGCTGCCATTTCCACATCACATCGAGGATACGTAACTGAACATGATGATAAATCACTGTAATGTCAACCCTGATGTTTGCTGTCACTCCTCATGATATTGTCCAGAGCTGTATGAAACTACTTCTGGCTGAGATAGTGTTTGCCAGGGGTCTTGGTCCATTTGCACCGTTATAACAAAATACCACAACCCCAGTTTCTCATAAACAACATCAATTTGTTTCTTACACTCCTGGAGGCTGGGAAGGCAGATGCTGTGTCTGAGAGCTTGCTTTCTGGTTCACAGCCTTCGAGCCAGGTCCTCACCTGGAGGAAGGGATGGAAACTCGCTGGGTCTCCATTATATAGGCATTAATCACAATTATGACATTAATCACAATCCTCCTTTATAAAGATATTAATCAATCCTGAAGGCCCCTGGCCTAATACCCCCACTTTGAGCATTAGGCTTGCAACATACAGATTGCAGAGGACACAAATATTCAGATGATAGCATCAGGTTTCTGCACTGTAAACCCAGACTGAAAAGAAAGTCATGATGTGCAGTCCACACTTAAGGAATAAAGATTTATGGTCCCCTACCCAAGGAAGGAGAATCTACACTGAAGATTATACTTCTTGTTGCCCATTGACTCAGTCATTTATTTATACAAGTATTAAGTCATAATTATTTCGTACTTCAAGTTATGATCCAACACTATTTTATTTACTGTATTGCTCAAATGATTTTATCTTTGGTCACTGTAAGAATTTTTTCAGTCAGCTCCTGTGCCTTTTTTTTTTTTTTTTGTGACAAGGTCTCACTATGTAGTTCAGGTTGGCCTTTGAACTCACTATATAGCCCAGGCTGATCTTGAACTTGTGGCAATTCCACTGCCTCAGCCTCCCAAGTGTTGGAATTACAGGCATGCGCCACCACACCCAGCTTGTTGGTTTTTTAATATTCCCATTAATGTGAATTTTTGTTTGAAGATTTTTTTTTAGCACTTCCTTATTTTCTGGCACTACAAGGTACTCCTGGCTCATCTTGTGTTTCTTCTACAGTAGAGCCTGAATTGGGTATTTCTCCAAGGAATCTGGGTTCATTAGAGAATGATAGTAGAAACCAAAACCAGAGTACACTACTGGGGTACTCAGTTCTCTCAAATGGCGTTTCTTTTAGGCCCTCTAAGCTGATACAGCAAGGAAATGTGATATATATAATCACTTCCATCTATAATAAATTCAACATAAATTTATACTATTGTCTCTAATGCATTATCCTATGGATCATTCTAGCCTAATACTTCTACTTGTTTGTAAATTTCTACTATGAGAAACATGGCTTCCACAACCTGCCATCTATTTATATAATTGTTAAATTTCACTATTTGAGATGTTTTCAGACTATAAGTGAGTGTTTAAATTTTTAAAAAATAATTACAGTAAAAGACACACTGCGGCTGGGCATGGTGGCTCATGCCTGTAATCCCAGCACTCGAGAGGCTGAGACAGGAGGATTGTTGTGAGTTCGAGACCAGCCTGGGCTACAAAGTGAGCTCAAGGCCAGCCTGAACGGCATAGCGAGACCCTGTCTCAAAAAGACAAGGGCCAGGGATCTAGCATAGTGGCCTAAGCGCCTGCCTGGCAAGTGCGAGGTCATGAGTTCAATCCCCGGTGCTACCAAAAAAAAAAAAAAAAAAAAAGACACACTGCAAATGACCCCTCTGAAAATTCTTCCCCTGTGTTTGATCACATGTAACTCAACATTCTTGTTATTTTTGAGAGCAGTTTTGTAAGCTTTCCTTCATGATTGTCTCTATGATAAAGTGTGCTAACAAAAAATACAGTGAAATGAGAAGGGGACCAAAAGATGAAGGGAGGGGAAAAGGAGGGGAGGGGA
>RJWT010049920.1:0-10939 GCA_004365215.1 Cuniculus paca | reverse complement strand
GCCTGTAATCCCAGCACTCGGGAGGCTGAGACAAGCAGATCGTTGTGAGTTCGAGACCAGCCTGGGCTACAAAGTGAGCTCAAGGCCAGCCTGAACTACATAGTGAAACCCTGTCTCAAAAACAGGGCTGGGGGTCTAGCTCAGCGGTCTAAGCACCTGCCCGGCAGGAGCAAGGTCATGAGTTCAATCCCTGGTGCTGCAAAAAAATAAATAAATAAATAAATAAATAAATAAAAGTGACTATATCACATGAGGAACTTCTAATTTGGGGCAAATGGAACACGTTACTTTTCAGCAAAGTGAAAAAAAAATCAGCAAACCTGCATTCAATACCAGAATTTCTATTTTTTTAGTAATATTAATGTATTGATAGTCTCTATTTAGTGAGACATTATTCTCAAACTTTAGTGCTTTACAAATTATTTTCTTCATTTCTGCTTCAAAGTCTGGATATCAAACCCATCCCACATGCCTCCCCAGCTGTAGTTTCTTCCATGGATGCTCACACACATGCACACACACATGCAACTTTTCTTATTGTGTTGCAAGAAAATTCCAAAGTCAAACTAAAAGGAAAACTCTTCACATCCAGGAGATAAGAAGGCAGCATTTAATCTTTATGCCAGTGGACTGTTGTGGGATCATTTCACAAAGGCAACAGCACTGAGTTTGTGAAGAGCTCAGTTTATATAGCATTTAGAAGTGGGAAGTACAAAGCAAGTGACAAAACATTACATAATTGGTTACATGCATTAAGTCATATATTGACAGGCAGGCTAGTCTTGAACAGATTTGTTGAAATAAAGAAATTGTTTTTCATAATATAGAAACATTCTGGGAACAAAGGGAGAGGGTCCACATATAAAAGATATAGTGTAGTTAACATATATAAGCAACAAAACTTTATTTTTATATTTTAATTTATTAAATTATTCTAGGAAGTAACACAAGTCCAAGTTTAGTAATTACAAAGGAAAATTTACATGTCTACCAGTAGGCTGCAGGTTGGACACACCTGCTTGAAAATCTCTCAGTATCTCCAGTCTTGGCTGACTGGAACATGGCTGGCATAGGTGATGATAGAGTACCTGGGTTCACTGTAGGTTCAGTATAAGTGAGAACCTTATACTGAGTCTACTCCAAGAGATGAGTGGCTCCTGTTTAAAAGTGCAGCCCCACATGATGTAGGGCTGCCTTGCACAGAATGTTGTCCTGCAAAGTTGCTTGTGATCAGAGGGAGAGATTATTGCCCTAGACATGCTCACCACTTTTGTCAACCATGTTGCATACAAAATACTAAGAATTTTCCATCTTGTTTATTACTATAATCTGTGAAATGATGGACCCAACACCATCCCACTGCCTAGACAGAAACAGCCCATACTTATGCATCAGCTACGAGCTCCTTCAACATTTTTCATATTTAAATGTGTGTGATTCTTTCTTTGAAATCACTGCAGAGGTGTCTCATGACATCGTCACAAAGGGGAATAGTGATGTGAAACAGTCTTATGGTAGGAAACCAGCTTCTCAGTAAGTAACTTGTGACTACAAGCTGAAAATAGCAAGAAAGAAAACCTCTGACTTGCTTGTCTACATATGCAGAGTTAAATTTCATGGTAAGTGACCACTATCTAGCACCAATTAACCTATGTGCCTGCTCAAGGTTGAAGTTTCCCTGGGCATCAGATCAAGAGAAGAGGAGATCACTGGAGAGATAAATCACAAGGAGGCAGAGAGGCCTATGACATGGATGCCTAGGGACAGGGCTCAAGAATCTACAAAGCACAGGGGCTGAACCTACATGACCAATGCCATGGACTTGGTGAGCTACAAAGTATACGGCCACAAATTTGCAGATGGTTCTTTTTCTCTGCTCCAATGGACAACTCAGCCCTGTCTAGTCAGCTGCAAGGAGACTTGCTATCCAGTAATCAATCTCCATTGTACTAGTTTGTTCCAGTGATTCATTTGTACTTGCAAAGGGCATGGTATTTTTACAGGCAACTTAGTTAGAAATATTGTAGGCAATCAGACAGGGCTAGACGCTCAAAGGAGCCAGTACAGAAGACCAGATATCTTGCAACCTTGGAGGAGACAGACACCTCCCACTGTGGGTCAGACCTCAAGACAAAAGATCAAACAAATACACCCACATTCTAAGGACTGATGCTCTAAATAGGTCTCTATCACCCTAAGGAAGCTAGGAGTCACCATCCCAAGCCACTATAGGAAGCATCAGTGCACTTTATGCATGCCCACTTGCTATGTGATTCATTTCCCCATTTGTTCCCAATTTAATCAATTTCACCTGAGCAATTAATCTTATTGGTTGACATCCCTCTTTATGCCCACATTGTGAGTTTCCAAGTTTTCCCCACCTTGGCCCCATCTCACCTTGTGGTTTTACTCTATAAAAGTCCCTAGAAAAAGAGTCTTTGGCAACCCACTTTGGACCCCTTCTGTCTCTCTGAGCAGAAGCTTTCTTTCTCTCAATAAATGTACTCTGCTGTTAACCTCCCTTGTTCCTAAAATTCATACTTCAATTTTAGAGAACATGAACTTGTACAAGACAAATAGCAGGTTGGGAGTTTTGTTCCCCTATACCAGTAAGAAGTAGAGTGAAAAGGGCAGGACCCAATGCAGGCATATGTTATGAACCCTCAGCCTTCTCCTTCTCCTAGTATGAGCTGCCAACTGAATCCCAGGGGTAGGGAAGGTGGCACTTTCCAGGTCTGCTAAAAATAACCCCAGCCAGAATTGTGTACTAACACCATGCTTTCCTCTGTATTCCATGCTTTGAATGCTATCATCGTTCTCTTCATACTCTGTGTATTCCTGTGACTTGCTTTATTCCCCGGTGCTATATTTTGGAGATTCATTATTGTAAATGTGAATAGATGTAGTTCATTTGTTTTCCCTGATATATACTATTGTATTGAACGACTATCTGATTTCTTAGTCCTTCCTTCTGTTGATTGATACTTGGGTTATTACAAAATTTGAGGTTACAAAACAAATTGCTCCAAACTTTCTGACACCACATCTCATGGTGTGATATACAGTTTTTGCTGGTTATAATGCTAGGATTGGAATTATGAGCTCATGCATGTTATCAGCATTACTGAATAATGCCATACACTGTTTTCCAAAGTTGAAGGAATTTAGATATCCACTAGCAGTGTGAGAGTAACTGTTGCCTCACATACTCCCCAAATCTTGGTATTATCAGACATCTAATTTTCACTAATCAGTGGGTATCTAGTGGTTCTAATTTGCATTTTATAATACTAATGAAACTAAGTATATTTCTCATGTTTCTTACCCATGTAAATCTACTCTTCTATGAATGTGTCTATAAATCTTTTGCTCATGTTTCTAACTTGACTGTTTATCTTTTTATTTTTATTATTTTTGCCATTACACTTAGTCATATATCATAGGTAACATTTTCCCCCACTCTGAGGTATGTCATTTTTCTTTCTTTAAATTGTTTTTGTCATTGTTGACTTTTAATAGATAAGTGATCTTAGCTTATCTGCTTATTTTTTATGATGGGTCCTTGTATCTTGTTTAAGAACGTTTTACTGTGAAGTCATAAGGGTAGTCCCTTATGATTTCTTCTTAAAGTTTTACCTCTTACATTTTTCTTAAATCTGCTTGGAATTAATTTTGGAAATGGTATTGAGTTAGAATTCAATTCCATTTTCCACATAGGTAAACAAATGGTCCTGGAATCTTTTATTAAACAATAGATATTTTCTCTATAAATTTGCTGTGCCAACACTATCCTAACATATTTTTCTACCTTTTAAAGTAATTTAAAAATCTGTACATGAACTTATCTTTTCTTGGGTTCCCTACTTTGTCTCATCAGTCTATTTTTGGAAATATTATATTATTTTTGGAAATAAATATAATACCTGGTGTCTGTGATGTTAAAGCAAATCTTGAAAACTGAGAAGATAGGTCACCTCCTGAGCTGTTTATGACCCTTTGTTCTTCCATGCAAAATTTATAATCAACACTTTGCATTAAACATGTGCACGCTCACACAAATGCATACAAGTTCAAAAGTAGATGAGATCCATTTGCAATAATATTCATCTATCTGGAGAAAATTGAAGTATTTATAATTTTTTCAATCAACAATGTTTGTATAGCTCTCACTTTATTTAAATATCTTTAATCTCTTTCAGTGTTTTATCATTATCTGCATAATAGACTTTAATAATTTTACCCATCTTTGAAGAGACTATTCCTAGATGTTTAAAGTTTTAGATTTTGTTGCTTTGGAAATATTACTTTTAAAATGCCTTTCTAACTGTTGTGATATACATAGACACACACACACACACACACACAACTTATATCTAGCCATCTTGTAAAATATTTTATCAATTCTAACAATTTGAGATTATTGTGAATTTCCATATAAATAATCTTACGTTCTGCAAATACAGAAAAATTCTTTTTTAAAATTTCGTTGCTATGATAATAGAAGTTCCATTGCAAGATTGTCCTATTATTGCTATAAAGGCTTACTTTTTATGTCTCACTGCTAACTATAATGCTTGCCCTGGTCCAGGGTTAACATCACTGGTGTTATGGGAAGAATTATGTGAGTCTCTCAAGCACATTCTGGATTACTTGAATAGAGATTCACCTGGAGCAGGCTCTCTCTACTTGTGTTGGGGGTCTGCCTCTGAGCTCCCCTTCCTCCAAGGAAAGTGGACCCAGGCACCCTCCTCAGAGATGCTAGGGTGCCTCCTGGGCATCAAGGCCATGCAGCTACATCTGCATCCCCAGCTGTTTTAAATTCTGGTGCTGAAGGAGTAAGAGAACAGAGCATGATGAAAGGCCTGAGGTCTTTTCTTGCCTTCTAGCTCCTATCTTCCCAGTTCCCAAGTGGGCTCACTGCCTGGTCTGGCCTGAAGGGTATCAGGGACTTGGCCTGAGGTTCATGGCTTAGCAGCATGCTGCACCAGACAAGGCAAATTCTGGAGCCTAATTGTCAGTGGATTTTTTTTATTAAGCACCTGTCTGCATGTGTGGAGGTAACTGTAAGCCTTCTCTCCTTTAATCTAATAATGTGGTGAATTACATGAATAGATTTTGTGAAGATAAACTCACTATGTCTTACAGAGATAAACATGACTTGGACTAGTTTTCTAACTGTAATTTTATACTCTGTTAGCTTGGGTTGGCTGATGGTTTGCTAATAGAATTTGCATGTGTAATCATGAAAGAGACAGGTGGTCATTTTCCTTTTCGTACTGATTTGGTTAGCCTCAGACACTGTCTTAGGGAATGTTTCCCTTCCAGGGTACTCAAAGTAGAAACACTCTGCATGCCAGGAAATACAGGGATCCTAAGGATGGTAGAGGGAGCCTCTGGCCTTTCTTGAGGTGAGGAAGCAGGTGCTAAATGGGGACATTTGCAGGATGACTGCTGTCCTTGCAGGACATGCAAGTTTGCAAGACTCAGCACATTGCAGGGAGGAGGCCAGGGATACTGCTCAGCAGCCTAGCATGCTCAGGGCAACCTCATCACATGAATGACCCTGTTAAAACACTGGTAATGCAGAGGGTGAGAAGCCAGGGTGAGAGGTAACAGATGGTATGAAAACTGTTGGTGCAGACACCTCCCTAGCACAAGTCTACCGGCTCAGGACCTGCTCACAATGGCCACTCAGGATCCAGGAAGAAAAAGGATGAG
This sequence comes from Cuniculus paca, assembly GCA_004365215.1. Classification (NCBI taxonomy): domain Eukaryota; kingdom Metazoa; phylum Chordata; class Mammalia; order Rodentia; family Cuniculidae; genus Cuniculus; species Cuniculus paca. Next base: position 5,221 of record RJWT010049920.1, on the reverse strand, counting down.
GCGTCTCAGGCCTGAAATCTCTCTCTTCATCCACAAGCCTTGAACACACCCCTAACCCTACCACATCCCTCACATATGCTAAGGATCCAGCAGGTAGATATGGCCTAGAATTTAACCCTAACCCTAACCCTAACCCTAACCCTAACCCTAGCCCTCACCCTAAACTTAATTCTCACCATTCCTCTTAATCTCTAACCCTGACTTCGCCCTCACTCACTCCCTAAACCTAACCTGAAGGTTTATCCTTCACCCTAGCCCTCACCCGCATCCTATACGCAACCTTAACCTTAACTCTGACCTAACTTTATCCCTTCCCTCACCTTTGCCCTGGCACCTATGTCTGTCCAGCTGGGGCCCAGTCATCACACAGCTGCCCCAGAGCAGGAGCCCTGAGTGGGAATCTGATAGACTCCAGCTTGTAGATGCTGCCAAAAGATTTGGCCATCAATGCCTGTTTGAGTTCGTGGACTGTCGGGGCTTGCAGCAAGTCCATCCAGCACCACCAAGAGACAGCAATAAGAAACAGGATCTGGATTCTACCAAACCAATAATTCCTGGTCAGATTCCAAAAAATCCCTTAAGATACTCTGAAAACCACTTTTCCTTGCAGTCAATGCAGTAATATGAGGGAGAATGTACATATTGCAAAATAGGAACAATGCAGAGAAAATGAGGGCCCTTTTGCTAGCCAAGGTCACAGCAGTGTTATTGCATTCCTAAGCCAGAGGGGCCCTTACTTGGATGTTCCAAAGACCAGGTCCAGTCACTCAGTCCAAAATTCATAAGGAAAATGATGTTGAAGTCAGAAGTTTATCACGCATGTGGCTAAGCTAGGAAGCAGATGGCCAGCATCTTAAACTCCATCTTTGGGATGCTGACCAGGACTCTAGGACCATGTAGAAGGAACAACAGTGGAGGCAGTAGTGTTGACCAAACTGTGGAGGTGGTCACATCTCAGGTCTGGTTCTATGCGATTTACAGAGAACTGAGCAGCAAACTGATCTCAAGTTTAGGTGACAAAGGGGACAGTGACAAAAATGAAGGCAGAGATGCCAGTCTTCCATCCTGAGTTCTGTTTCACACTGAGCACTTTCAGACACAGTGAGGAGTCCATGTTCCTCAGCAAAGTACCCCTAAGTCTCCAATGGGCACTCAGAGCCCCCAGCCCATAGCCTCTTTCTTCACCACCAAGAAGACTGGCATGAAACGAGCATGTAATCCATCACCAGTATATTTAAAGTCGATGTTCAATTCAAAATCCCTGCTATTTCTACATTTTCAGACATGTCTCTTACCATAAAAGACATGTGTGAGTTTCAAAGCACACACTTTCATACCTCTGGGAGGAAGTTTTATTTCCTGTAATGTTGTTGTTTTGCTTTGTATCAAACTCATGCTAGCCTTGTGAAGAGAATTTGGAATGATACCCTATTAAATGCAAACAGCCACAGCCCTGTGCAGCCCGCTGCACCGCGAACGAGTCCTCTTCCAGTGGCCTAGAAGTTAGACCAGTCTCACTTTTACGATGCTGCTCATTCATTCTCAGGTCAGCAACTTCCACAACACAGTACATTCCCCCTCACACCTCTCTGAGGTACAGGGGAGAATTTTAAAGGTTACATTTACCACCCCACAATCACTCATGAGACTGCTGGAGGCTCCTATCATGGGCATGGTGAAAACGCTCCTGGGAACAAGCGTCAGGGCTCACAAGGGTTCTGGAAGCAGAAATGCCTGGTCCTAGGTGGGCAGGAGGGGCTGCAGCTCCATATCTAGGCATGTATGCCAGGCTGTCCCCACCCTCCCCTTCAGACAGTGAGGACCTCTGCTGTAGGCAAAGGGGACTGTGATCCAGGCCACTCATGGAGCAGCGTTGGCTGTGTTGGGGTGTAACCTCGAGTACCACCAGCTGAGTTACATGGAGGAAAGCTGGAAGCTTCACATTCCCATCACACACACACAAGGACATGGAGGCCCAGAAATACTCGGGATTTTGCAGGTAACCACAGGGTCTAAAACTCAACTCATACAGTCTTTGATTTTGGATCAGCAGCAAGGAAGGCAAGCAGCAAGCAGACAACAAATTAAACTCAGGGTTGTGATGTGCCTTGGGTCTAAAACGTTTCCAGCAAGACCCATTTATTAGGGCTTGGTCGCCAGGGTAGCGCTGCTGGGAGGTGGAAGAACCTTTGAGAGGTGGGGCGTAGCTGGAGGCCTTTGGGTCACTGGGGGTGCCTTGAAAGGCTGGGGATAGGGCTCATACCTGTGCCCTCTTCCTATCTTAAATTCACTCCCAGGGTTTTGCAACACTGTCCTGCCTCGCCACAGGCCTAGAGCGATGGAGCCAGCTGATTATGGACTAGAGCCTCCAGAATAAAGTAAGCTTTCATTGTTATAAACTGATGATCTAAGGTATTTGTTCCCACGCAGGTGGGAAGACCACACTAAGGTGGCCCCAGCGCTGGACAGTTCCCTTCACCTATGGTCTCGCTCAATCCTCTGAGTAGTCCAGATGACTGACTCTACTTCATTAGTTCAGTACAACATTGAATTTTATTACAGTGACTGAGTCATAAGAAAAAGGCTAAAAAGTGTGCTTAGCATTCTCTGATTAAGATGTGCATTTATATAATGAGTGGTAATATACATTGGCTTTCTAGAAAATTCACTTATGTAAAAGAATCACATCTGTCATATGTTAAAGAAATAAATTCTTATTGAATAAAAATGATGCAACTGTCATTTCCCCCAAAACAAGTATAGCAATGTTTTAATGTTCATAAAACAATGAACATTAAATTACTAAGATTTAATCTTAATAAACCCAATAATGCTTCTGGGTACTGCAAATAAAGCCCCAAGGAAACTGCTACCTCACTCAAGCCCTCTCCTCCTTAGCAGTGTTCTGGAAAGGGAATTTCATGCTCTCATACTGGGTGGTTCTGCAAAAGCTAATACATAAATGAAATCTAATTTGTTGATGTCTCTTTGTTGAGTTCCAATCCAAAACTTAATGGAAATTCTAAAATATAAATATTTTTATTAAGCAAATTAAAAGATTAATGCCAGAATGATAACTTACTGTCAAACTCACTTTACAGCACACATCAGCTGCCAAACCATCTGTGTGTGTGTCAAAGGGAAAGAAAATTATTCTAAGCTCTGTAACTTCAGAAATAAACAAGTTGTTGTGATTGTTTGTTCTTTTTTTTTTTAAAGAGAATAAAACAAAACAGAACAAAGCAGATCAGAACAGAACAATGCAAACAGCACAGGACTTCAAACACAAGACAACAGGAAATCAACAGTGGCTACCATAGTGTCTCTTGTTTTCTTCAAAATAGATGTCCATATCTTCACACACAATATATTCAAACAAATCAAAATAATATAAAAGCAATCAAAACAAAAGAATGAAAGCATTACGGGACTTCAAAACAAGACAGTGATTGTCTGTTCTTTGGCCTTGTCTTCTGATGGAAGAACAGAGCTGCATGGCATTCACAGTCGGTGCACGATTCCTTCTCAGATTTTGCCCTGGAAACATCCACACAGGCTCTCCCTGAGGATAATGACCCACAGAGGGCAGCGTGAGGGCAAGGAGTGGGCCTCAGAGTCAGGCAGTGAGTTTGCACACATTCACTGTGCAGACAGTATGGAGAGCACCAGAAGTCCCTGCCTGTGAAGGCTTCTTTTCAATGAAAGGAACAAACAAGCAGAGATGACAATATACTATCAAATTTCAAGCACAAATACACACAGTGACAGAAATAGGTCAAAAGAGAAGCCTATGCATTTATATGATGAGGGAGAATATACTTTGGGAGGACAACACTGAGTGGGTAGACTGGCTGAGGGTGACCTACAGAGTGACTGTGAAAATGTTGGGGAAGCCATGAGATGGAGGATATGGCTGGTTTGCAGGAGACAGTGGGCTTCAGGCACATAAAGGAGGCCTCTGACTGAGAATGGTCCTGAATGAGAGTAGCCCATGACTAAGAGTGGTCCCTGGCTGACAGAGGCCGCTGATGGAGGAAGATCGTTTGCTGAGGATGGCCCACACTGCTGAGGGAGGCCTCTGACTAGGGAGGCCCACAGGACTCAGAAGGCTCCTGACTGAAGTAGGAGTGTGAGAGAAGGAGGCCCCTGACAGAAGGAGGTTCCCATGACTGAGGAAGCTCCCTGACTGAGGGAGCTCTGTCACTGAGAAAGGTCACTGACTGACGGAGACCCTTGACCGAGAGAGGCTCCTGACTGACAGAGGCTAGATACTGAGGAAATTTCCTGACTGACAGAGATTCATGACTGAGGGAGGCATGTGACTGAGGCAGGAGTTTGACTGAGAAAAGTGTGTGGATGAAGACTCACATGACAGAAGGAGGCCCCTCACTGAGGGAGGCTTCCATGACTAAGGGAGGCGCATGACTGAGAGAGGCATGCAATAGAGGGAAACACCTGACTGAGGAAGGTTTGTGACTGAGGAAGATGTGATCCAGGGAGTCTCCTAATTTAGGGAAGCCCAAGTGACTGAAAGAGGCTCTTGATTGAGGGAGACATAGGTGACTATGAGAGGCCTCAACTGAGGGAGACCAGTGACTAAGACAGGCACCCAGTTCTGGGAAGTGCAGGCAGCTGCAGGAGGCCAACAAATGGCCATGTGGGGACCATAGCCCAATGACTGACTTGCCAGCAGAGCCATGAGAGGGTAAAAAAAAAGTAGAGACTGACTTTAGAGGGGAAGTAAGGTTATTCTGCATGCAGAGGAATCCTGTGAGAAGCTTTTGCATGGAGACATAGTTGACATGTGTTCTGGAACACTCCAGGAGCTGCTCTCAGAGGAGAGAGGAGTGAGGGGAGGGTGGAGTGGAGAGATGAGCCAGATGGCCTCTGGACTTTCTGTGTAGGCAAGGAGATGCTGTGGCAGAGATATGGGAGACAAGAATCAGGGGGGAGTTATGTTCCACAGATACCACCTTCGAGACCCACCAGCTTGGAAGTTGGGGTGAGCAAGGAAGAGGAAATTTACAGTTCTGTGCTTGACCTGAGCATCCAGGTCCTTCCAGTAAAACAGAATCAAGTAGAGGGTGGATGAGCCAAGACCCCTCAGAAGCAAAGCCACTGAGCAAAATGTGGGACTGCTTTGATGTGCCGAGTCCATGCTCAGACAGGACAGGCCAAATCTTCTGAGTACCCATTTGAACCTGAAAGACAAGGATCTTGT